>CABHPQ010137002.1:654-13469 GCA_902168405.1 Peromyscus aztecus
GTTCCTCCAAGGTGATTGATTACATCAGGGTAGGATCATCCTCTGGGATCATTCCAGACAGATAACCTCAGTTGAAGTCTTCAAGCACCTTTTACTTTTCAACTTTCCAGGGCTGAACTCCGTATGTGAGTTTTAGGGTACTAAATGTGAAAATTACAGTTATTTAGAATGGGTGAGTTGGCAGGAATATATACTGAGTAAGTTCTCTCCAACACCCTTGTAATAAACTGACCCTGACTATATTGAGGGAAGCAGAATTCCCAATACCAAAGAAGAATCACGATTGCTTTAAGACAGCATAATTTTATTCATCCTTAGCTGTCACTCGGTTTTCTAGCGTTCCCAACAGTAGGATGTCTGTGTCGCGCAGATAGGAGAAAGAAAAAGAGAAGCCTGCTGGTGAAGTTTTGAGGAAAATTTTTGTTTACTGTTGAACTGAAAACATGAAAGGGGGGGGGGGTGTTCTTTCCACCTTGCTTCTTTTATTCTCAGGAAGCAGGGTTGAGATTGAAAATTCCTGATGCCAAGACAGCCATCTTGAAGCTCTGCAGTCACAAGCCTGAAGAGTAAATAAACTTCAGTTTCTTGCATCCTGGGTTATGTACTCAGTGAATGGCCTAGGGGCCTGAACAACTTGCATTAGAGCTTGCTGAAGATACGTGAGACCGAGACAACTGGGACTGTGGCAGTGCTCCAGAAAGGAAGCCACGCTTAATGAAAATAAGACAAATTCAAATAGAGGGACTTTTTTTTTTTAAGTTGTTGTTGTTGTTGTTATCATTATTATTATTATTTTGAGATACAGTCTCAGTATGTAGCCCAGGGCTGACTTTAAACTGGTCCTTCTCCTGCCTGAGCCTTCTGAGCACTACGATTGCAGTATGCACCACCAGGTTGTGGTGGTAACTATTTCTGATATAAAATAAATCTCTAATGCTCTTAGTATGCACCACCAGGTTGTGGTGGTAACTATTTCTGATATAAAATAAATCTCTAATGCTCTCAGTGTGCACCACCAGGTTGTGGTGGTAACTATTTCTAATATAAAATAAATCTCTAATGCTCTAAGTAACACTAAAAATAAAAGATCATTTTGTACACATTTGTTTCCTGTTGTGTTTCTTGCTGTTTACTGTGTACCCAGTCTCCTTTGGTGATGGTAAACATCTGGTTTACCACATCAGGAAGGCATTCCTCTCCTTGTTTGGTCCTTCTCAGAAACTTGGACCCCAGTGAAGTAGATAGTGAAACATTCTAAGCAGAGAAAACAAATCCTATGTTTGAGAAAATCATAGCCTTAAGAACATGCTTAAAGACTTAAGTTTTTTTTTAGCTGTGGGGAATTCTAAGAGAATGGTCATGTACACTGGTAAGTGAACTGTCAGTATTAAATGCTGTAAAAGTCCAAAATACAAGGAGATGTGCAAAAGGCAAACCAGCAAGCAGCATCCCAGGTAAGTGCCTTCCAGGACAGTAATCTTTAAGAAACAACTAGAAATATGTGGCCCTCCTTGTATCTTTTCTGGAAGCAGCTACTACTTTTAATCAGTGAGCCTCTTTTTCCTCTGCATTTGCAACTTTAGCCCAACAGCAAACAAAATTGATTTTATTTTTTTAAGTGTGCGTGTGTGTGTGTGTGTGTGTGTGTGTGTGTGTACTCGTGTGTGCCATGGCATATGTGTGAAGGTCAGAGGACAACTTTCAGGAGTTGGTCCTCTCCTTCTACCATGGGTTCATCCCAGGAGTTGAGTTCAGGTTGTCAGGTGTGCAGGACAGGCATTTTACCAGCCGAGCCATCTTGCCATACCCAAGTCTATTTGTTATGGCAATGCATTGCATTTTTTCAAAACAGCATCCTTTGGCACCCACTGTGCTGTTCCCTAACACCTGGTCATGGCAGCCTTGTTCCTTTTTCTCAGGACTCTGATACATGCATTGGCATTTCAGGTGTGTCACCCATTTTTCCAGATTCACATTCTAAAAGGTGCCACAATTACATTTCAAGCCTGTCTAATATCAAGACGCATGTTTTCAGTTCTCTACTGTACTGTCCCATATTTTATGTATTGCACAGTCTCTGTTATCTAGTGTTTTTTCATTCTACTCTAGAATTTTTTATTTCACCAAACCAGTGAAGTTATTGAAGTTCAACATTAAAAAATTTGCTTGATTTTGCATTTGCTGACTTGGGTTCAGCTTTCTTTGGCCCCCTTTTGTATATGTATAGAACAGGATACTAATACAGGTCTGCAACTTAAATTCCTTTGTACTGTGAGTACTTAGTCCATATTTGGACCTTTGCAAGAATACAAGTTTCTACCTAAGACCTCTTAAATCAAAAGCTTAGATGGTGGACCTGGCAATTCAGCTTTAAAAATTACTGCAGTTTTCTGAAAGTCATGTAAACTTTATATGAAAATAAGAGCCCATTTTTCAGAGCAAATTTGTTGCTGTGATAAATTACCATTACCAAAAGCAACTTAAGCAGAGTTTAAGCTTATGGTTCTAGAGGGACAGAGTGCATTATGCTGGGGAAGGCTTGACCGCAGGAGCAGGATTTTGAGAGCTCATCTCAGCTGGACAGAGGAAGCAAAGAAAGAGTGAGAGAGCAAGAAATGTGAGGCTATAAGCCCTCAAAAATGGCTCCATGGCCAGTGACATTTCTTCCAGCAAGGCTTTACCTCCTAAAAGTTTCATGACTTCCCCAAACAGCACCACCAGCTTTTTGGCCCCTTGACCCCTATAAGCTTGTGGCCATCAACAAAATGCATTTAGTATAACTTTGAAAGTCTCCACAGTCTTGACAGTCTTAACACTTGAGAAGTACTGAGCTCTTTTGAGCCTCAAGGCAATCTCTTAACTATGACTCTGTTGGGAGGAGGAGAAGGAAGGGGCAGTGGCAGCTTATTACATATTTTTAATATGCAGTGGCACAGGATAAAAGATTGGACCAAAACCCTACAGGGCAAACACCAAGTCCATGTCCAGTCCACGTCCTGTGTCTGGGGGTTCAGTTTCAAGGGGCTTAGATGGCTCTGCTTCTCCAGCTTTGCTCATAGTCTGGTTCCATTCCTTGTATGCAGCTCTCCTTGGCAGGTGTCCCATGGCTCTGGCATCTCCAAAATATTGGTATCTTCACTGCACTGCAGTTTTCATTCTTACAGTTTCACACAATAGTCTTCCAGGGCCTCACTGGAACTCTAGCCTGCCACACATTGCCTAGATTCACTGGCTCTCTGAAACTTCTGAGGAAGAATCCATGACTCCCTCAATCTTGTAACTTTCTTGTCATCAAAACCAGACACTGCCAAGTTCCGATGCCAACCTAGAATGGGCATTTACCTCCTCGGTCACATTTGCAGCAACTTAACTTCTGCATGCCATTTTTTACAGGAGCAGGAAACCCCTTAGGCTCTCTTCTACAAGTTGGAGGCTTAGGGGAGTTAGGTCTTGCCCTGAGCACGGCTTTCCTATCTTTCCAATGCAAACCAAGAGGCATCTCTTTAATTAAACTAATCTTAATAATTACAGCCTCTTTTCCAGTACACAACATAAGGGTATTTTGAAATTTCCTCTGCCAAAGAAAAAGTCCATTACCTTTAAATTTAGCTTCAGACAAGTTCTTAGAATGGGACAGAATGCAGCCAGATTCTTTGTCAAAATATCACATGAATGACCTCTAGCCCAGTTGCCAATAGAGTCCTCCTTCCTCTCTGAAACCTCATGAGTTGGATGTCCACTGTTCGAATTACTCTTTGTACAACTGTCTCCCAGTCTCCTCCTAGAGTGGCTTGTTAAGCTCTGCTTAAAGCATTCAATGGCTTTTCTAGTCCAAACTTTCCAAGTTTTCCATGTTCCTCAAATAACACGGTCAGGTGTCTCACAGCAGCAACCCCACTTCTGGTATCAGTTTCTCCATTAGTTACTTTCCTGTTGCTGTGATAAAATCCCATGACCAGAAGCTACTTAAGGAAGGAAGTTAATTTTGGGTTGTAGTTCCAGAGGGATAGGGAATCCATCATGATGGAGAAAGGCATGACACAGTGGCAGGCACAGGAAGTTGAAAGATCTTAGCCACACACAGGACGTGAGGTAAAGCTATAAGCCGCCAAAGTCTATCCTCAGTGACACACTTCCTCCATCAAGGCTCCACCTCCTAAAGGTCCCATTACCTCCCCTAACAGCGCCACCAAATGGAGTTCAAGTGTTCAAATACCTGAGCCTGTGGGGGACATTTCTTATTCAAACCTCCACAGTGCAGAAAACGTGCCTGGATGGAGTGCAGTGATGGTGTTAGTGAGGGTGAAGATAGCAAAATGACTTGGTTTTTTTTTGATAGGGTTTGCCACACTTAATACGTCATGTTCCATTTAATCTCAATAACCATGAATTTAGGTTGACTACATTTTATAAAGTAACAAGCTGAGAGTGTTTGGGAAATCTTTCTTGGTTTCATAAGGCAGCTATATGGTTTCATAAGCACCATAGACTGGGCAACTTAAAGCAGCAGATGAGTATTGTCTCCCCATTATGGAGGTGAGAAATACCTGTGGGGCCATGCCCTTTAATTGCTTCTAGGGGAGTAGCCTTCATTTTCATTTCGGTCTTCTAGAAGTTCTCAGACATTCCTTGACATAGAGCAGCAGATTCCAGCCTCAGGCCCTCCTAAACGTGGTCATCTTTCCCCTGTGTGTCTTCATATGGTAATCTCTATGTCTGTCCAATTTTAACCCCCTTTTTGTTGATTTGCCTTTTTCAAACAGTAGAGTGATTTGAATGAGAAATATCCCTTATAAGCTCGTGTGTGTGAGCACTTGGTCCCCAGTTTGAGGCACTGTTTTGGGAGGTCCTGCAACCTTTAGGATATAGAGCCTTGCTGTAAGAAGCATCAGTGGGGGCAGGCACTCTGCTTCCTGCTTGCTCTCTTTTTCTGCTTCCTGAATGTAGATGAACATGCCATCAGCTAGTTTCCCTGCCCTGCCTTCTCTGCCATGATAGACTGTAGCTAGAGTTTTTTTCCAGTCCTGCCTGGCCCACGGTCAGGACAAATCTCTCTCATCCACCAGTCCCGCAGCTGCTTAGATCCAACCAAGTAAACATACAGAGATTTATATTGCTTACAAACTGTATGGCCGTGGCAGGCTTCTTGTTATCTAGTTCGTCTATCTTAAATTAACCCATTTCTATTAATCTATAAGTTGCCACGTGGCTTGTGGCTTACTGGTACCTTATATCTCGCTCTTCATGGCAGCAACTGGCAGCATCTCTCTGCCTCAGCCTTCTGCTTCCCAGAATTCTCCTCTCTCCTTGTCCCGCCTATACTTCCTGCCTGGCTACTGGCCAATCAGTGTTTTATTTATTAACCAATCAGAGCAACACATTTAACATACAGAACATCCCACAGCAATAGACTCCATTCTTCTGGAACCATAAACAGAAATCAACTCTTCCTTAAGCTCCTTTTGGTCGTGGTGTTTTATCAGAGCAGCAGGAAAATGACTAGCACACAGAGTAACACTGTGTAGCACAGGCTGCTCTGGGATTGAGTCCTTCTGCCTCAGTCTCCCGAGTGCTGGGAATTACAAGCATGCACCACCATGCCCAGCTTTAAATTTAACTTCTGGTTAAATCCCCTGCCATATTGATTTAGACTCCATCGTAACAACCTCAATTTGATTATATCTGCAAGACCCTGTTTCCAATTAAGATCACATCAGAAATGGGACGTGTCTACTGGGAAGACATACACCAGCCAGTAATTCTGCACAAAGGATACTGTGGATAGTAAAGTGTAGAAACTGAGCCTGAACTCGGGAGGTGCTAGAAATTTTCTCAGTAGCATGTGCTCAGGAGGGATATGCACAATGTCTTCAGAAAGGGAGAAATGTAAATGTGGGGGTGAGGGAATCAAGTATTAGGTAGACATTTGTAAGAGAATAAAACTTCGGGTTGACCTCAGACATTTCCTCTCCAATAGTTACATGCCAAACGACTCCCCAGGGTTTTGAGGGGGGAGTTATGACCTAAGATCATTACACCCAGCAATTTGTCTTTCAGCAGGACAGGCAGGCAGTCTCAGAAATGAAGGGCTTGCCAATGGCTTGTCTACTAATTGAAAAACTGTTTGAAGATACATTCTGGTGGCTCAGAGGGTTTGGGATTATTTAGAGCAGAAAACATTTCAAAAATAAATTTGAAACCAACATAGAGTTGCCAACTTCTAATGTTGTAAGAGTGTTTAAAGTAAATCAAACTATCATCTAACACTGTAGTCATTTTGTAAAAGACAAATCATTTTAATGTCAAAAATTATTCAAAGGATATAACCCGATAGCTATTTACATTGGATAATTTAGTTTTATGAAAAATATCTTTATTTAATATCTGCATGCCCCAGAAAAATAAAGAACTTTTTTCCATAGATAAGATCTCATCCATGAATGGGTGTTTGAAATTCAGGAACTGACAGGAACACGGGACAGCAACTGAAAATGAGCACTGGCTAGCACTCTGTGATTTATGCAACTGCAGGAAAAATAATATTCAAAACTAACTGTAATTGTTTCCATTTTCTAAGGAAAGTTTCAGTGGGAAAATAAATCTCTGAAAACTACTCCTTTCCACACACAGAGAGAGGATGGTGGGGGTCGAGAGATGGCAACTTCTTCCCTCAGCCCACATCTGGGTTTCCACTTCATGTTTTTCAAATGCTCATGGAAATATGTATGGATGGACCCACGTCTAAAATGATGTGGACATTTAGTTTGAATTAATTAATTCTACCCAATTCTCTGAAAGCGTGCATCTGCATCTAAAACTGGGTTATGACCATTTGGCTCTAATTTCTAAGAATTTCTGAAAATTTGGTATATGTGAGATCACATCAAGAGAATGGTCCATCACTCTATGATTCATGGCATATACAGGGTGAGATTTACCTATGGAGAAGGAAGAAAGGCCCTTGATAAAAACAATCAAGAAGTACCTCTCTCCCCAGTCTCACTGCAAGGGAGCCAAGAGCCAGGACAGCAGAATTGGAGTTGAATGCAATGAGGCTAGGAAGCTTTCACTGGGGATGAGTTCCCTCCTCTCTGGAGAAAGACAGAGTACCTGTAAGGCTGCCTTAAAACTAATGAATGGGAACTAGAAAGATGCTCTTCCAGAGGACCTGAGTTCAGTTCTCCAGCACCCAAGTCAAGTGCCTCACTTGCTTTTACCTGTAACTCCAGCTCTGATGCCCTCTTTGGACACCTGAACACATGTGATAGGTACACATAACTGAAACTAATAAAAATAGATCTTAGCAAACAAACAAACAAACAAAAAACCTAAGGAATAGGGTGGACTTGGAAGATTTGCCATGAAGCATTGGACTGAAGCTCTGGGAGTCAGAACCACAAGCAGGAATAGAAATTTCACTGGGCACAGCCACAGAGTCCTTGCCCCAAATGTTCGCATTCTCTGGCATGTGGAATACTTCAGTAAATCACACAGGACAAACCTCCATTTAAGACCACGACTGCTGAACCCTGCCTAAATTTAAACCCAAGCTCCTCCATTTATGAATTCTGTAACCTGCTGAGATGTTTAATCTCCTTTCTGTCCTTCAGCTATCTCGTCTTTTAGTGGAGACACAATAGGAAGTAATTGGAAAAGAGATGAAACTTGTTATACCCAGTATATTACTTATTTCTCTTGTACCACACAACAGTGCAGTCACTATTAGTATTACTGATGTTTTCACCAATATCTATGTGAAATAGATATTATTAGGCCCATTTTATATACAGTGAAACCAACATTCACAGTGAGTCTTAAAAAGATATTTAATTTAAAAAAATGTTTCTTGATCATTTACTGATTCTCTCAGATGAAGAGTTGCACAGAGCTTTTATCTCACAGCTGACTGGTCAAAACTAATCCGATGGCCCCATTATGATTGCAATACAAGGGAATCTGGCAAATACAAGTGAGTACTAGACTAGACAGTGAGTACCTTTATGTCTTCGGGATAGAAAGAATAAAATAAAAGACATATTTCTGTATTCGTGGAGGTGATATTGAATCATGTTAGTTTGTCCAATAAAATGTATAATCTCAGACATTATCAATAAAATGATTCTAAAGATTTTTGTGTAAAGTAAGTAAGCAAGGAAAAGTATAAGGTTGTTGTAGAGCACTGTATCTCCCTACCCAACTCCCACCTTTCTGCCCCCGAGCAAAGTCAACAGCAAATATCTTCATCAGCTGATTGTTCTTCTTCAGAATTGGGTCTGTGGACTATTGAGATTGCCTCAGAAAAGGATGGGAGGCTCATAGGACCCTCACCAGGGTATCCAGCCACTCCTTCCATCCATTTGTGGGTAATTCTGCCCTAGTTGTGACCTCGAAGTCTTTGGGAGGAGCTAGAATGTATGAGCTAGGGAAGGTTAACTAAGGGGGAACTTCATTTATACAGGTTCAGTGTCCACAAAATTAAACAACTGCTTATTAAACATTGAAAACAGGCAACAGGCAGGTGTTTCTATATGCACACGTGAGAGAGAGAGAGAGAGAGAGAGAGAGAGAGAGAGAGAGACTGACTAAGACTAATAATTGTTTTTCTGTTAAGACAGGATATCTTGAAGTCTAAGCTGGCCTAGAAATCATTATGTAACCTAGGCTGACCCCAAACTTGCAGTGATCTCCTGCCTCAGTCTTCTGAGTGCTAGGATTACAGGTCTGTGCCAATATGCCTGGCAAATATTATTGACGATTTTACCAGAAGAGGTACAGATTCAAACAAGGTAATACATCATCTGCCCATTGAACCAGAAAAGATGCAATGGAGTGACAGGGAGTGTGGAGGGGTGAAAATCATCTATGGTGTCTCTTGGAGGTAGTCTGTATGAAAAGTCTCTAAAATTTCATATCGGTGCATCCTACTTCTAAACATTTACAATAAGGGCATTAGAAAAATACCCACCTGTAAGATACGATATTTATGCAAGTTCAGTCTGAAGGGCTGAAACTGAACATTTCTTGAACATAGCAATAATTCTTGGTCAATGTCCAATAACGTGTGTAGAGTGGGTAAATGACATAGCCCCATGTACAAACACCGTGACTCCTGTGAAGGATGCCTGTAGGTGCTAAGAGTGCACGGGCCGTATTTGAATTAAGTTCCTTCCAATATGCTCCTATCTTAATTTTGAGGAGTATCTGCCTTAAAATGCTTAAAAGCATATATTCAGAATTATGTTGCTTGTTAGGATTAGTGCAGGTTTAATTTTCTTTTTGATTAGATTTTGACAAATACTGTACAATGAGCATGACTACTTGATTGAAAAACGGAGAGAGTGGTAGACTGAAAAGCATGGGAGTCCTGCTGTACTCCGAGCCAAAACAAGAAGTGTGGATCAACAGGAGAGAATGGCTGTTTTGCCCCGTGGCTGCCTGAACACACACATGTTATTTCAGAGCTGGCTGCATACTTTGTGGTGGCTTTGTATTCCAAGAGCTGACTTCGGCAAAGCTTAGCAAGTACAGCGTGTGCCCTTCAGGAGGTTTTGGGCTCATCAGGTATGAGTAACACTAGCTCATTCATCTTCGGATGAATTTGTGTGGCATGCTGGGGTGTTGACAGAACCTGAGCTGAGAACAATGTTTATTTATATCTGCACACAATAATTCAAGTCTCCTAAATCTCAAACTTTCTCCTAATTTGCTCACCGCTTGCAAACATTTGCAGTTCTTTCCACTGGTGATCCCCTGGTTTGCTTTGGCTGGGTTCGGGTAAATGAAAAGGAACACAAGACAGTGAATGGTGCTGAGTGCTTTGGTTCACACGTTGAACGGGAGCATTTGCTTATGTGATATGTCAGAAACACTGAGATTTCTAGGCTTCTGGTTTGTGCCTTCATGACTGATTAATACCATGTTTGCATTGTTGATGCTAGAAGATGCTTTAAACCATATGACTGTGTGTTTGTGTGTGTGTGTGTATGTGTGTGTGTGTGTGTGTGTGTGTGTGTGTGTGTGTAACCAGATCAGGCAGAACCTTTTGAAGTCCTGGTTAGATGCTGAACCATTTGTTTTTGCTGGTACTTGTTCCTTTTGGTGGTGCTGGGGATTGAACCCAGTGCCTTAAGCCAACGCTGGACTGTCTGTAACTATTCAGTGCTTTTATGGAATATGAAAATTCCTGCTAGCTTCTGTTTGTCACAGAAAATTCAAATGTATAGAAAGCAGAGGTTTATATTAGCCATTATATTATGGCTCCCTCCCCATCTGAGTCAGTATAACTCCTGGTTAATCTGATTTTCTTTGTAGTGACAATCACTTTCCCATATCAACTATTAGGCACCCCTAATGTCAGAAAATATGGAACTCAAGCATAAAACCTTAAATTTTCATGTGTAATGGTGAATTGAAAGAAAAAATAGATCAAGACTCAGGGAATCAAGCTGACCTGCCATGAATCAAGCCTGACCATTGTATTTGATTGATATTAGGCTAAGCAGCCTTTCTGAGTGACATCTATAAAATAAAAATTGTAGAAGGTAAATTATAGAATTATAACTTAAAACTAGAAATTGAACCCATGGCTCCCCTAAAGCACCAAGTACCATTCTTTATATCTATATGGAGCTTCATCATATTTGGTTACTGTTTTAGCTTCTCAGCTCAAAATCGCAAGTCTTAAACACAGAATGGCACTGTATTCCAGAAAGAATGGTAACCAACTAAACTGGTTGATATATGATTTACTCATGTGTGGAGGACTTTATTTGGGAGCAAGCACCTATTAAGGGTAAGATCTGCAGTTGCAAATTTATTATCCACTAGAGGCTATTGCCTGACCAGCGCAGGGGCAAATAGACATCCTTCAACTGAAAGTTCACCAATACTGCCTTGAGGATCGTTAAAATCCCTTCACTGGCCAGCCATTATTTGGGTTAACTTTTGAACATGCAAATCAGGTGATCATTTTGTGTTCATCAGTTGTTTTCAATTAGCTGCTCAGCGTAGTAAGTTATCCACTTGCTAAGGAACTAGAAAACAGAGGGGGTCAAAGTGTTGCAGAAGCCAGGAAGCCAGGGGGTTCAGGGACAGGCAGAACTGAGGTAGGGTGAGAAGTCTGGGGTGGTGGGTGCTATGCAACCCTGGGAAAATCTGAAAGCAAGATTGCTCTGGATGGCAAGTGCCCTGACTGAGCCTGCGGTGATGAGCACTGTGAAGAAATGTTCCATCTGCTTTGGGGTGGGTGTGAACTCAGAAACATACAACTCAACAACAAAAAAAGTATTACGTTTTTGAAAGAGGCAACTAATTAATAACCCTTTGACTTATTTTAAGTTGAGAAATAAAACTTGTAAATATTTATAGTATACAATGCAATGAATTATGACTATAGCAAACTGGCTGAGTCAGGTAAATTCAAGTAGGTGCACACTACACATGCCTGTTGTTAGAACACTTACAATCAACTTTTTTGGCTTCTTTTCTTTTTGGTTTTTCAAGACAGGGTGTTTCTGGGTAACTTCAGCTGTCTTGGAACTTGCTCTGTAGACCAGGCTAGCCTCAGACTCACAGAGACCTGCCTGCCTCTGCCTCCCCAGTGCTGGGATTAAAGGTATATACCACTGCCTGCCTTTTTTTTTTTTTTGCTATTGTCAACACTATTATTGACTCTAACGACCATGCTCTATAATAGGTATCTTTGAGTTACTGCTCCTGTCTAAACTGAATTTCTATCATTTAATCAACATCTTTCGCAATTGAGTTTTTAGTCATGCTTTCTAAATAATTTAAAACTTGGGGCTAGTCATTCTGCCCTAGTGCCTTTTCTTATCAGTTTGGCTTTGGAAAGCATGTCTGTCATGCTGACGGAGCATAACTTGTATCACCTGTGCTTGCAACAGTTCCAGACCCCTATTTTGCCTCCTCCAAGGAGATCCCTGATGCCTCCCTATGGCCAGGGCAGCTCCCTGAGTGGTTCCCTCTTCCCAGGTGACTATAGTTTATGTCAAGTTGACAAGAGGTAACCAGCACATTATACCAAGCATAAAAGCAATCATATTTTTAAATGTTATGTCATCATGATACTATTCTTTTATCTTGGAATGACTTCCAGAATTTTAAACACCAGCTCATATTTCCCTTGGCCAGGTCTTTTAGGAGTGGAGGTATCGTTCTTGGCTATTGATAGGTAACATATGACTATAAAGGAGGAACACCTACTGCTATGATCCTGAAGGAATGTAACGATAAAATGATTCCTAATGACACACTGCTGTATCCACAGCTAAGCGCCTCACTGATCAGAGAAGGAACTAGCATGTGTAGAGAGTGGGAGACTTGGGAGCACTCAGTCCTACATGGGGTGTCTTTATCAATCCCCTCCCTCTGCCCTCTGAGGCTCAGGCAGCTGTGAGGAGGAAGAGGCGGAAAGATTATAAGAGCCCAAAGTAGTGGATGACTCCAAGAAAACATTCTAGAAATAACAGGACTGAAGCGCATCTGAACTCACGGAGACTGTGGCAGCGCACGCAACACCTGCTCGGGTTCAAATCACATAAAACTCCAGAATTGAGAGTGGGAAGGGGAGGGGGGCCCCACCCCTAACTAAGAAGCTAAGTGCAATTGATTCCTGCGGGAAGAGGGAAAGTCAGTGTTCTCCAATGGAATGCCACTGGGTAGTATCAACCACACTCCAGAGCAGGCCCCAGGCCCAGGAGTAGGTGGCCAACAGGAAAACAAAACCCAAAACACTCCATGCTTTCTATGTGCTGTTTGTTTGTTTTAGGTTTTTTTTTTTTTTTTTTTTTTTTTTT
>CABHPQ010137003.1:0-26912 GCA_902168405.1 Peromyscus aztecus
AGGTACAATATAGTAAGTTGTATAGACATTGAACAGTTTTGTACTATTTTTGCTGACTAAATCCTCTCCTTGCCCCTAAAGCAAAATCTTGAAAGAATGTGGAAGAAATGAGAATAACATATTTAACCAGATTTTATTTTTATACTAAATAGATACTTTTAATACATGCTATTTCTCTCACTAGAATGGCACATTTGAGTGCATTTGGTCCTCTGGTGGCACTTCTCATAAATTGTTAACATGAAGCATTTGGTTATCAAAATATTACAAAAAACCAACAATGAATAATGTAAATACATGGAAGCTTTAAAAAGTTGCTGATTCCCTTTAAAGAACAGGCCATAGGACTATTTCACATGATGTCATATGATGTGACAATACAGCCTATTCCTTGCATCAGGAAATTTGTTGTTTGTAAGGATCCCAAGGTACAGTCAACGGTCGGTGGTTTTTTTCCTTTTTAATCCCAAACTCACCGACAGCGTTGAATGTTCCATGGAGTCCTCTTAAGGCTGGCTTGGTTTCCCATCTTTGTTCTGCTCTCATGTTCTAAGGACCAGTGAGCAGTACCACCACTGTTGTGGGGTCTCTCTCATTGTTTCCAAGGTTTCAAGTTGAGTATGCTTAAATTGTGACGTTAGTTTACATACAACAAAGGGGTGATGAGCTGCAGGGTTGTAAGATTGCTGTTTGTACTGCTGACTCAAATGGACATCTGTGCAAATGATTTTCAGTGGATTATCATTCTGAAAATGTTATTTTCCAATTTTATAGTAATATTTTAATTATGAGGGTACAAGAATCAGAAAGACGGTAACATGCATTGGGGGGACTGCTATGTAGTAGGATTTGTCTATTTAACTCCAGCCCATGTTTCCCTGAGAAAACCCTGACTTACCCAGAGTCACATAGCCAGAACTTGAACAGCGAACTTGTGTTTCCATGCTCATTGTTGTACTGGTTCCTCCTGCCCACCACAGGACTTGCTCTTAACTCAGGTAGAACCTTCACTGCAGAGCTTAATCAAACAAGTAAATCCTTTTGTTTGCCTGTAATAATAGAAAATAGGTCTAAAGCCATATGTTCCAGAGGAAAGATGAAAACAAAACTGCCTAGCTGAGAATCATGGGCCACTAAGTTACCACAGAAGTACTACTAGTGCCCCTTGAATTATTTTCCACATTGAAAGAACAAAATTCTGTGTATACTCTAGTACAGAGAGTGGAGCTGGAAAGATGGCTCAGCAGCCAAGAACCTGTACTATACTCTTTCAGAGAACTCACCTTACAACCACCTATAACTCCCAGTTCCTGTTGCAGGGGATCTGTCACCTCAAACCTTCATGGGCACCTGCAGTCACATACACATACCCACACATATATACATAATTAGTAAAAATCTTAAAACGAATGCAGAGAGTAACTAAAATGTCAGATATATCTGGCCTTTGTTTTGGGTGGTTATTTTTATTACTTATTAACTGACTTTCTTTTTCCCTTCCTCTCTTCCTTTCTTCCTTTTTTTATTCCTCACAGAATCTCACATGTAGCCTTGACTGACATCCGCCTGCCTCTGCCTCTCAAGTGCTGGGATTAAAGGCCTACGTTACCAACCCCTGGCTCAAATTCGTTTTTTGTTGTTGTTGTTTTTTGTTTGTTTGTTTTTTGTTTGGATTTGGTTTTGGTTTTGGTTTTTTCAAGACAGGGTTTCTCTTTGTAGCTTTGTGCCTGTCTTGGAACTCACTCTGTAGCCCAGGCTGGCCTCAAGCTCACAGAGATCCGCCTGGCTCTGCCTCCCAAGTGCTGGGATTAAAGGCGTGCGCCACCACCGCCCGGCTCAAATTCATTTTTTAAAGTAGCCAAATGGCACTTCTTGAGAGAAAAATGAGAACTGTTGACATTCTAAGCGTACCACTTGGAGGCTTTGCAGAGTTTCTATTGTGATATGTAAGTGGAAAGAAATGAAAGTAATCAAGTCTCTTCCTGTGTAGTATTTTTAAACTTTGTATCAGATTTGTTTAAATGGTCTTTTCCTGTGTCTGGTAAGAGTTGCCAAGCTTTATATTATTTTGAACAGATAATCAGAAATAGTGATTTCAGTTGCACCAAACTACAAAAAATAAAATCCTTTATTCTTCGGTGTTAGCATTCTGAGAATCCCTTTTATATCTCTGAAGGAAGAGTGTAAGGTAGGGTTTTTGAATGTGTAAAGATATTTTCTGTTTCATTTTAGATTCCTTCCTTCCTTCCTTCCTTCCTTCCTTCCTTCCTTCCTTCCTTCCTTCCTTCCTTCCTTCCTTCCTTCCTTCCTTCCTTCCTCCCTCCCTCCCTCCCTCCCTCCCTCCCTCCCTCCCTCCCTCCCTCTTTCCCGAACAGAGTTTCTCTGTGTAGTTAGTCCTGGCTGTCCTTGAGCTCATTTTGTAGACCAGTCTGGCTTTGAACTCAAAAGATCTACCTACCTCTGCCTCTACACCAAGCTACTTTTCATCTTTTAAAGGTCTTTATTGTCCTTATTCCTTCAATTTGCTTTAAGCCTTTAATTTTGGCCTCAGAGCCATTGACTGCTTTTCCAGAGGACCCGGGTTCAATTCCTAGCATCCACATAGCAGCTCACAACTGTTGCTCCAGTTCCAGGGATACCCTCACACAGACAAATGTATACATAAAATACAAATAGATAAATAAATAAAATATAAGCCTTTAATTTTAGTTTCTTCACTTTTAAGGTACACATTGGTTATTTTTCCTTTTTTATTGTTATTGTTAATTTTTTTTAAAGTGTGCTCATGCACCACATGTGTGCAGGTGCCCATGGAGTTTTTATTTTTATTTAAAAAAAATATTTCATTGCATGCCTGGCATAGACATGGTTGTGAGCTTACCTGCCTTAATTGCTGGGGACCAAACTCCCACCCTCTGGAGGTGCAGCAAGCACTGAATCACCTCCACAGCCTCACATTGGGTCTTTTAAAATGAATTTGCCTAAGGGATTTATGCAGTGATGGACTCCAAAGAAGTTAAAAAGTTAAAGGTCACCTTATCTAACAGTTACATAGCTAAACATTTACTAACTTGGTTTCAATGTTTAATCTTAGTTTAAACTGGTTTTGCGTTTGTCAGACATTACCACGTCATTATAATTTCACTCACCTCCTTTCTTTTCTAATGATACCTGGAATACCCAAACACATTCTCCCCCCCCCCCCCCCCTACACACACACAAGGTCATGTGAATGTTTCTAGAGGCTTTCTGGGCCTCTTGAAATTGGGAGAAACAAGTAGTAGAAACTCAATGAAACAGTATGGCTGGGTGATACTTAGTAGAGAGTTGCTGTATGAGATAGTAGCCTTTCTACTTCTCACGTTTTGTGCAGGGAGCGTTGCCAGAAACATTTGGGGTTATTCACATGAGGACAAATGGTTGTTTTAAAAATGATAGCATGTCAGCATGACTCCTAGGCATCCCTTAGTCAAAATGCTGGTTACTGTTTTGCCCTTTTACTGACTAAAGCTGTAGAACCTTAGGGACTGTTTCTCCTTTATTATAGCCCTTGATATCACAAGCCCAGTATCATCTAGGTGAGACACATACAGCAAATGACAAAGACAATAAATAACCTGCATGCTGGTGGAAAAATGAGTGTTAATTTTGCCTTGAAGTGCTAGAAATGCTGTATCTAAGCAGATAGTATCTCATCTGGGTTTAGAAGGCTTAGTTGGATTTTCACTAGACAGAAGGAAAAGAAAGGAGAAAGGCATTGACAGGACAGTCTAGAAAAGGAGTGTGCAGACACTGATGAGTAGTGATAATAGCCTTAGACTTTCAGTTATCTTCTGCTTAAAATGTGCAACAAGGCCGGGCGGCGGCGGCGGCGGTGATGGTGGTGGTGGTGGTGGTGGTGCACACCTTTAATCCCAGCACTTGGGAAACAGAGGCAGGAGGATCTCTGTGAGTTCAAGGCCAGCCTGGTCTCCAAAGCGAGTTCCAGGAAAGGCGCAAAGCTACACAGAGAAACCCTGTCTCGAAAAACCAAAAAAAAAAAAAAAAGGTGCAACAAATAGCACTTACTGCATATACAACCATGTAAGTTAAATATGGTCATATATTCAAAAATGCATGTTTAATTGCTGTGTTCTCTCCAATCACTGCTCTTGATTTATACAAAATAGAACTGAAGTGTATTATTATAATAGTCTTTTCCAAATTGGACGAATATTTGGTTTTCCTTTCTTTTAAAATGACTGTAGTTTAAAATTTTCATGTTACATGTTTGCAAAAGCAGTATGGTCATATAAAGAGAACAGATTTTGGAACATTCAATTTGTAGAGTTAGGGGAATTATATATCATCTCTATTTGTGTGTCCTCTATAAACTAGAGATCATGATAATATATACTTCATAGATAGTTGTGAGCACTAACATAGCAGATGAAAAAACCTCTTATAACCTCTGAACTTCCAGTATTTTCCTGCTACTTTTTTTTTTTTTCTTTTGCTTATTTGAGACAGGATTTCTCAGTGTAGCACTGGCGATCTTGGAACTTGCTCTGTAGACCAGGCTGGCCTGGAACTTCCAGAGATCTTCTGCCTCTGCCTCCTGATTGCTGGGATTAAAGACATGAGCCACCACTGCCCAGCTGATTTACATTATTAAAATCAACTATAGCCACCCTTTATATGTTATTAAATAAAATTGAATGTTTTGCCTAGGAGTTCTTTTAGCCCACATATATTAACATAAAAACTTCTGTCTTCAGTCAGAATAGCCTTGCATTAGCATTTTATATTCATGTGTGTGTGTTTTTGAGACGGGTCTCACTATGTAGCTCTGGCTAGCCTGGAACTTGCTGTGTTTACCAGGCTGGCTTCAAACTCACCAATGCCGGGATTAAAGGAGTATACCACCACTCCCAGCATGTATGCATCTTTTGAAGACATTTTTAATTAATGCTTTATCACTTTATTAGTAAGGTTTTCTCCTCTCACACATTCCGTTTTCTTTAATCTGTAAAGTGAGAATATAGGTACCAACCTCATTTATTGTGAGGAGGTAAGTCAAGTTGTTAAGTTAGGTAGCATAATTGAAAACCCTATGCAAAGGTATGGACTATCTCCAAAAATATTTACACACAAAACACAGAATATTTTTATTTTTTGGTTTTTCGAAACAGAGCTTCTCTGTGTAGCTTTGGAGCCGGTCCTGGAACTCCCTCTGTAGCCCAGGCTGGCCTCGAACTCACAGAGATCTGCCTGCCTCTGCCTCTAACTCCCAAGTGCTGGGATTAAAGGTGTACATCACTACTGCCTGGCAAAACACAGAATTATGAAAGCAACTTGAATTACTAAGTTTAAGAACTCATCTATCACTTTGCTGGGGAGTCAGGTAATAAAACTTTGTTGCTACTCGTCTCTGTCTGGTAGGAGTAGCTTGCAGATGGGATACTGTTGCTGCCAGCCAGTCTTAACCTTCTCTGTAGCATAGAACTAGAAGGATGGTTCCTGGAAAAATAACTATTGACTTCACCAAGTTTTATACTAATTACAGACATCAGTCATTAATTAGCTTGTAACTCTAGTCTCTTTCTTTCTTTCTTTCTTTTGGTTTTGCGCCTTTCCTGGAACTCACTTTGTAGCCCTGGCTGGTCTCGAACTCACAGAGATCCGCCTGCCTCTGCCTCCCAAGTCCTGGGATTAAAGGCGTGCGCCACCACTGCCTGGCAACTCTACTTTCATAATTACATCTTCTAAAAGAAATTGCCAAATGAGGAATTACACAAATATTTGCATGAATCTTTGGAAGTGATCCTGTGCTGTGACTCTAATTCTAGTTTTAAGTTAGGCTGAATGAATGTGTTACTTCAATTCAGTGTCAGAAAGAAGCCTGCTGAATAGTGTCTGATTCAGTACTGGGAAGGAGGAAAACAAGAGCCTCCCAAGCTTCTGGTTTGATGGGCCAGCAAGATGGCTCCATTGGTAAGAGTGCTTACTGCCAAACCTGATGGTTGTGTTCAATCCCTGAAGCTCATGTGATGGAAAGAGCTAATTCCTGCAAGTTGGTTTTTTATCACTGTTCCATGACATACATACCACTCTCCCCACTCACAAATTTGTATGTGTGCACACACATGGCACATACTTATATACAATATGTGGCACACACACTAAATAAAATTAAATTAAGAAAAAAGATAGTGGGTGTTTTGGTAAAGGAAGGGTAGAAATTGGAAATTTAAACTAAGTGGTTAGGACTAGAGAGATGGCTGAGCAATTAGGGCACATACTGCTCTTACAGAGAACCTGAGTTCTAATTTAGGTGGCTAACTCCTGCTCCAGGCTACTCTGACACCTGTACACCCTCCCAACACAATTAAAAGTAATCGATCTTTCATAAACTCAGTAGCTTGGAACATTTTGTTATCTGACACAATAGTAAGAGGAAGTAAGTAGGCCAGGACACTATTGATGGCAAATCGGTTTCTGTTCTTCAAATGGAACACGCACTTCAGTATCTGTCCAAATTCTCTAAGGACCACCTGGCTTTTCTATCTCATAGTTAACATTGATTTTATATGTTTGAGGTATTTAAAATTTTGCAATCCCATAGGAATCGGATCTTTTTCTTTTCTGTGTCAAATTAATTCCTAGGCTGTCTATTTTCAGTGACTAGCTCTTTTGAGTAACTGTACCAGGTTACTGTACCAGTAACTGTTCAGTTAAACTGAGTTATATGAATTAAGAATGTAAAGCCATAGGGCTGAAGAGGTTGCTCATTGGCTAAGAGCACTGGCTGTTTTTACAGAGAATCCATGGTGGCTCACAGTTAACACCTATAACTCTAGAGAATCAAAATGCTATCTTCTGGCTTCCTCAGGTAACAAGCACACATGAGGTGCACAGACATACATTTAGGCAAAATGCTCAACTTAAAAAGTGGTAAATCTGCCAGGCAGTGGTGACACACGCCTTTAGTCCCAGCACTCTGGAGGCAGAGGCAGGTGGATTTCTGTGAGTTTGAGGCCATCCTGGTCTACAGAGTGAGTTCCAGGACAGCCAGGGCTACACAGAGAAACCCTGTCTTGAAAAACAAAACAAAAAAGTAGTAAATCCATTACACAGTTAAAATAAGTTTAATTTTAAAATAAGTTTAAGTTAAAATAAAATACCCTTTCCTCACCCAGTGCAGAGCACTGAACCCAGAGCCTTGTGCATGTGAGGGAAGTGCTGTGTTACTCTAGCTCTACCTAAGATACATTAAAAAAATAACAGTAAAATAAATGTATTTTCTGGGCCAAAGTTGTATCTCACAGATAAGTACTGGTCTGGCCTGGGTGAAGTCCTCCTTTGAGCCCCCCCCCCCCAACACTACAAATCATCAAACAAAAAATAATTGTGAAAAAACAAAGATTATTAAAACCATAAAAGAGATAGGAACCAAAACACACCTGGTGGCTTGAAAGGACTTTTCCTAAACTGCCATCCAACTCAAGATTCTCACCAGCTCATTATTTAATTGCCATTACTGATGAGTTTGGTTCCTATCTCTTTTATGGCTTTAATAGTACTTTTTGATGGCTGGTGGTATAGATACTGGATATAGGGAGCAAGGCAGTGTGGTTATATCAATTACATCTCCCTTTTTTATGTTTTCTTGCTATTATGTATAAAACTAAATTTGTATGACTAGTGATCTTTTTATATATAAAGTGATTGTAGACCAGGCTGGCCTTGAACCCACACCTGGCTCTGCCTCCCAAGTGCTGGGATTAAAGGCGTGCACCACCACCATCACCACCACCACCACCACCACCGCCCGTGGGGCTTTCTTAATACTGTATCAAAATTGTATTTTGGAGTCTTGGTTTTGTTTTGTTTTGTTTTTGAGACAGGGTTTCTCTGTGTAGCCCTGGCTGTTCTAGACCTTACTCCGTAGACCAGGCTGGCCTCAAACTCAGAGATCCATCTGCCTCCTCAATGCTGGGATTAAAGGCACTCACTACCATATCCCAGCTATTTTTGAGTCTTAATAAAGCCATGCAAGAGATTTCTGAATCTGTCCCCAAGTTTCTCTTTTGGTTGTATATGATTATACAGACACTAGTGAATGTTTTTGCTGTTAGAAGAATCTTTGACAGTCATGGTTGAGGAACTGGCCAGGAGTGGTGGCACACAACTTTAATCTCAGCATTTGGGAGGCAGAGGCAAGCAGATCTCTGTGAGTTTGAGGCCAGGCTGGTCTACAGAGTGAGTTCCAGAACAGTCAGGCCTATATAGAAAGACCCTATCTCAAAAAAAGAGTGTGTTTGTGGGAGAGGAGTCATTTTTATTTGTGCTGCTCCAGAGATGGAGATAAGTAGGATACTATTTCTCTCAATCACAGCTGAGTCGCTGTGGGTTTAGAGGAGTTGGAATGGTGAGAGCTTTCTAGGACAGACTGTTGACTGGTTTCGTTTCTGTGAACAGATGCTAAGGTTTTATATGGATCTGCTTCTTTGTGAAGGATGTCAGTTTCTAGACATGGGAATATACTCTTAAAACTGGTTTTGAATTTAAAGACAGTGTAGTTGTTTGACTGGGAAGATGGCTCTATCAGAGAACCTGGATATAATACCCCAAACCCTTCACTCTTTACTTACTCCTTTATTTGTTTGTTTGCTTGGGTCGGTTTCTCCTAGCTGTCCTGGAATTCAGTCTGTAGATCAGACTGGCCTTGAACTTAGAGATCTGTTTGCCTCTGCCTCTTGAGTACTAGTATCGCACCACCATGTCTAGCCCATATTTTTGGTTGTTGTTTTGTTTTGAAACCAATGTGATGGCACAAACTTGTAAACCCAGCACCACCAGGGAGGAGAAGATAGAACAATTGCTGGGGCTTGTTCCCCAGCCATCTTGAGTGCTTGGGAAGTTCTATACCAATGAAAGACAAAAAGGGGAAAAAAAGTGGATGGGGCCCAAAGAATGTCACCTGAAGTGAAGTGGTTCTGACCTCCACATGCAGGTGCCTTCATACACACACACACACACACACACACACACACACACACACACACACACACATAGACACATATACACACACTAACTGTAGGGGGTTTGTAGATGAGGCAGGCAGAAAAAGAAACATGCTTAGGGCTTAAGTATTCAATTGAACTATTTTATTTTGACTATTAGCCTAGTGTGGGGAATCTTCATTCCTCTACTAACTATTTAAGTGCTGAGATTATAGTCCCCTGCTCCACTCGTGGCTTGATTTTTCTCTTAATAAATGATTTAGAACATATACTGATTATAATCTGTCTGATTGAAGAAACAGTTTTAATACAGGTTCCTTAGGATTTATTTAATCCAAAGTTGTTTCTAGTTTTCCCATTGGTTTCCTTTCTACCCATGTCCTTAGTCATTCCATCTGTTCCATTAGGAGTAGGGAGGCTTTATGCTTTCTAAATATGTAAGGTTTTTTACTTGTTATGAAGACTCCTTTTTGTTTTGTTTTGTTTTGTTTTGTTTTTTGAGACAGGGTTTCTCTGTGTAGCTTTGTGCCTTTCCTGGAACTCACTTGGTAGCCCAGGCTGGCCTCGAACTCACAGAGATCCACCTGGCTCTGCCTCCCGAGTGCTGGGATTAAAGGCGTGCGCCACCACCGCCCAGCAGACTCCCTCCTTATACTGAGGCCAGGTTAACTAAAATATATATGATTAAAGTTGATGTTGACAGTCAAAACAATGAAAGGAACACTCAATGGGAATAATGATGTCTATTCAAAGTCATTGGGTAGACAGGTTTTGGAGAGAAAGGTTATGGAGGAACTGTGGGCTACTGAAAACGTACATTTACAGTACATGGATGTGGGTAGTGGTTATGTGGGAGTATACTGGTGTGAAAATCCATCAGACAAAAACTTAAGGTACTTCATCTTGTCATATGTAATTTCTACTTCAAAAAGTAAAATAGTAATTGCATCAGAGGAAAATACAGTTGTTGAATGTGCATGGTAATTATTGTATAGTCACCATATTTTCATGAAATTGGAAGTATTTTGGAATACCTTTTAAAGACTGGCACACAAAAGTCAAGGTATATTTTAGATTAAAGACTTTTCCAGTATTTTTTTTTCTTGGATGTTAGAAAGGGAAATAGAAGATAAAATCTCATACCATGAGATGTGTGGAAGTGCAGTGACAATTTATGGGAGGATCTTCTATCATACAAGTTCCAAGCTTGAAATCAGATTGTTAGGCTTGGTAGCAAGCACTTTTTACCTGCTTAGCTATCTTGCCGCCCCAATCAATTTCTCTCACTCTTCTTTCCTTTTTTTTTTTTTTTTTTTTTTTGGTGTGTGTGTGTGTGTGTGTGTTTTGTTTTTTTGTCTTTTGAGACAAGTGAAATGCTCCCAAGCTGTACACAGCACTTACTACATACCCTCTGTGAGGACTACATCATCCATAGGTACTGGAGATGAATTAAGAGAAAAAGAAAAAAAAGAAGCTATATTCTTGGGAAAGCATTGCTTCTGAAACAGATAAATTACAATCCACTAATTGCATTTGCTCATTAAGTTTAGTATTTTGTTTACTTTGTAAGTAAGCTAACAGTAGCCAGTCCACAAGATTGATCGCTTCACTTAACTTTCAGGGGATTTCTTGTCAATTCTAAAATATGCTAATTTGCTTGTAGTTTTGCCTCTTTAGCCACCTCTTCTGATTTGCCCAGAATTGACAATTTGTGTTGTGTCAGAACTATAACAACTAGTATAATACAGGAAGGCAGTTCTAAGATAGCTTCCAGAATTGGTCATTCTGGTCTAAATAATGTTTCCTTTATCTAAGAAAGATGTGAGCATGTACATGTAGCTTTAGCTGTTTGGTTTGTCAGGCTCTTGTAAGGTGAGAGTAGGAAACACTGATTGCTTTTTGCCTGTAGAAAACAGGCTTCCTTGAACTTATACACATTTAGGGCAGAGCTAGAAAGCACATACCATACATATACCATGACACACTTGTGTCATTGAAGTTCAAAAATAGACAGTGTTAATACTAGGTGGTAGAGAACAGAATAATGGCTACATTTATTGGGGGAAGAAAATGCCTGGGAGAACACAAGTTGTCAGCAGTATTGTGAGTTGTGATATTCTCTATCTGGACTTAGTGTTGACTTCCCAGGTGTGTTCACTTTGTAAAGCAGTGTATCTTGCTGTACATGTGCAAAGTATTTACTTTATTGTATTTTGACATGAGTAAAATATACTTTTTAAAAAAATTTTTTAAAGCTAGGCAGCAACTTGGTTAAAAGGTTGAGATAAAGCATGGGAATCAAGGATTGTGAAAATACAACCTAGTTAAAGACTTTGGGTGGTCACTGAAACACTACCTTAGGAGAGCATTATGGTTCTAAGAAATTTAGTAGAGTTTCACACATACACAACCAATTTGGCTTTTTATTTTTTATCGTTTTTTTTTCTTCTGGTGGTGGTCTGGGAACTTGCCTTGTGCACATTAGATAAGCACTTTACTATGAAAATACAACAACCCTAGCCTAAGGGTACACTTTTTCTGTATTTCTCACATTTTGAGTTATTTCTCAATATTTTAAGTATTCTATTTATTTAAAACAAAGAATGACTGTGGTTGAGGAAATGTTAAGTAGCATGACAAATAATAGTGTAGATAGATATTTGGAAACATGTTAAACTTTGTGGTACCCTGTAAATAGGATCCCATTTAGCCATATTCATTTTATAACTGGGGTGTGGGACACAGGCATTTTAGAGTTTAAAGCAAAATGCTCCCCTTTCTTCCTCCCTCCCTACTTTCCTTGGTCAAACTTTGCTTTGCAAACTTTCCTTTGCATCTTTTTTTCTCTTTTTAAACTTTTTTTTTTTTTTTTTTTAAATCAAATACATGTGGTATATGCCTGTGGTCCTCTCTATACTTAAGAGGGTGAGGCAGTAACTTCATTGCCCTTGGGTTTGAAACTAGTTTAGGTAATATAGCAAGACTCTGACAAAACAAGATTAATTCCCACATAACATACATTTTAATACTTTAGCTACTGCTATTATTACTACTACTACTACTGCTACTACTACTACTACTACTGTTGTTGTTGTTGTTATTATTATTATTATTATTATTATTACATCTTGGTTTTCAAGTCAGGGTTTCTCCATGTAGTTTTGGTGCCTGTCCTGGATCTCACTCTGTAGACCAGGCTGGCCTGGGACTCACAGAGATCCGCCTGGCTCTGCCTCCTGAGTGCTGGGATTAAATGCGTGCGCCACCACCACCCAGCAATCCTTAACTCTTAAAGTACCCAGTTCATTAGTGTTGAGTAGATTTCACACTGATGTGCAACAGACTTCCAGCACTTTCTCTCCTCACAAACCCAAAATCTTGTATTCACTGAATACAACCCTTTCATTTCTCATTGTTTTTATAGCCATCAATTCTATTTTGAATTTTTTTGAATTTGACTGCCATAGTTACTGCCTCATGTAACAGCCTTTTGCATCTTTACTGCTGTCATCTATGTCAGCACAGTGATTTCATCTGAAGGAGTGCAATATACCCAAGTAATCTCTTTAGCATTGCCCATTTTGAATTCATCTTCCATCTAACAACTACATTCAACT
This sequence comes from Peromyscus aztecus, assembly GCA_902168405.1. NCBI lineage: Eukaryota > Metazoa > Chordata > Mammalia > Rodentia > Cricetidae > Peromyscus > Peromyscus aztecus. Next base: position 12,623 of record CABHPQ010137003.1, read on the forward strand.
TAACATTGCTTGGCAACTTGATACTCTGACTATGTTTTTACTCGATGTGAGCTTACTGATATTATTGGACCCAAATAGCATATCTGCTAAGTCATATCTTTTCCTCATTGCTACCAAGCTATACATAACCTATGCTTTACTCACTCTGAATTTCTTTCCTATTTTGATGTTCTCATTCAGTATTTATTGACAGTGAATCATGACTTACTTGAAGCTATGTTTGTCAACTGCTTGTGCCTGGTGCTAACCCATTTAATGTCAGAATATAAAAATTCTGTAATTAAGAACACTTCCCATTATCTAGCTTTTTAGATCTTTTCTTGACAATTAAAAATAATGTGATATGAAAAAACAAAATAATTTCTTGATTTTTATATATCTGTAAAGGGAAATGTAGGGAGAAAGGAAATGGAAGTTTGTTTTAAAATTGCAAAGCACTGAGCCTATTGATCTTACTTACTATGATTTTATTTCAGTAAATATTTATTTAGAGCCTGTTATTATGTATATTAATTCCTATGAGCCAACAAGTTAAAAGTACACCAGAGAAGTTTATAGATCTGCAAACTTCAGCAGTTTCCCACTTCATAAGAAATTCAGATTTCTCACTACTAGATCTTGTACTTGAAGTTCACATACCCATCACAAAGAGTATGTGCATATGCACACTGAAATGTAGTTAGACTGGGAGAAATAGCATACTATTTTAAGGTTTTGTTTTGTTTGTTTGTTTGTTTTCGAGATGGTTTTCTCTGTGGAGCCCTGACTATCCTGGAACGTGCTCTGTAGACCAGGCAGAGACAGGTGGATCTCTCTGAGTTCACGGCAAACCTGGTCTACAGAGAAAGTTCTAGGAAAGCAAGGTCTACACAGAGAAACCCTGTCTCAAACGGCCAAAACAACAAAAAAAAGTTCATTTAAGTTTAAAATTATGTGTCTATGTGTATATCTTTGTAGGATTGTGTATGTGTAGATGTAAGTGCCTGTGGAGTCCAGAAGAGGACATCAGATCCCCTGGAATTAGTTACTGGCATTTGTGAGCCAGCCACCTGTAACATGAATTGCTAAATGGTCTTTTAATAAAAAAAAAAAACAAAAAAACAAAAAAAAACTCCAGAGCCAGATACTGGGGTAAATGCTAAAAGATCAAAGGAAACAAAGGAACAAGCCACAGCCCACCTGACAACTCCACAAATCCTTTGACTGAATGTCTCTGAGTCCTCATATGAAAGGGGTCCAGCTGAAAAAGCCTCTAGCTGAAAGGGACGCGAAGCCATTCCTGTCTCCTCATGCCTTATATACTTTCTCTACCCAGCCATCACTTCCTGGGATTAAAGGTGTGTGTACTTCCCAGTGCTGGAATTAAAGGTGTGTGTTACCACTGCCTGGCTCTGTTTTCTCTCCTAGACTGAATGAATCTCATGTAGTCCAGAGTGGCTTTGTATTCACAGAGATCCAAATGAATCTCTGCCTCCTGAGTGCTAGGATTAAAGGTGTGTGCCACCACTGTCTGGCATCTATGTTTAATCTAGTGGCTTGTTCTGTTCTTTGATCTTCAGGTAAATTTTATTCGGGTACACAATATATCACCACAACCACCTGACACGTGTGTCGTTGAGAAATGAACTTTGGTCCTCAGAAAAAGCAGTATGTACTCTTGACTGCTGGGCCATCTCTACATCCCCTGAAGTCACTCTGTCAATGCAAGCTTAGTGAATTACTACATTGGAGCTGCAATGTCTTTAATAGCTTGAACCAGACAGGCCTCTTCCTATCATTTCAACATCTGTTTTCTGTGCTTACGTAAAACTGCACATCTTACCAGTGCTTTCGTTTATATTGTTAGTGTCTGACAAGCTCTCCTTTATTTCTTTCTATAATGTCTACTTATCTTCCAACCTCCAGGCATCCTGTCTTCAAAGTAGATGAAGTGCTCCCCCTCCCCCCCCCCACACACCCAGACAGGGTTTCTGTGTGTAGCGTTGGAGCCTGTCCTGGAACTCACTCTGTAGACCAGGCTTGCCTTGGAACCCACAGAGATCTGCTTGCCTCTGCCTCCCGAGTGCTGGGATTAAAGGCGTGTGCCACAACCGCCTGGCTAGTTTGTGCTTTTCTTAGCAGTGTCCTATAATTGGTTTGTCTCTTACACTAGACTGGGATCTCTGTGGGGATTTTGAAGATATTGTTGTCCTTGGCATGCCACAGACAAGGCATTCAGTGACTTTAAAAATATTTTTAAGGCAGAGTCTATAGACATTTGTAGCCCAGGCTGACCCTGAACTTGTGTTTTCCCTTTAAGTCTCATAAATGTTGATTACAGGCTATACCTCCATTGTCTAGCCTCAGTGACTCTGTTTTTGAATAAATTGTACTATGTTGAAATTTCAATATACAAGTGCCTGAATGAATATCAGAAGACTAGTGAAAGAATCATTTGCCTCTGACCACAAGTTTGGTAAGTACAGACCTTGTTCCTACATATTTAGTAAACTTTGAGTTCTATCTAAATCTAATAATGATGAAGGTGGGAGAAGGGTAGAGAGATGGCTCTGTGGTTAAGAGCACTGACTGCTCTCACGGAAGACCCAAGTTTACTTCCCAGCACCTACATGGCAGCTCACAACTGTCTATAACTCCAGTTCCAGGGAATCTGACATGCTCTTCTGGCCTCCACCTATACCAGACCTGCATGTTGTACACAGATGTACATGAAAGCCAAACACCCATAAAATAATTTTTTAGAGGAGGACAGAGTAAGGAGAAGAGGACAAATAGTAATGGAACATTGTATTGGTCATAGGATAGACACTGTATCATTGAAGGCTCCTGCTTTGTAGGGTACAGTATTTTCTGATTTTTATGCCTGAGGTAATTGATATTTAGCTATCTTTAGTTAAAATTTAGTAATAAAGCTTTGATTTAGTTTATATGGGCTCTTTTTCTTCTCTCTCTCTCTCTCTCTCTCTCTCTCTCTCTCTCTCTCTCTCTCTCTCTTTCCCGAGACAGGGTTTCTCTGTGTAGTTTTGGTGCCTTCCCAGAACTCATTCTGTAGACCAGGCTGGCCTGGAACTCACAGAGAGATCTGCCTGGCTCTGCCTCCTGAGTGCTGGGATTAAAGGCGTGTGCCACAACCACCTGGCCTGAGCTCTTTTTCTATACAATGTGCTCTTTGCCTCAAATTAAGGATCTTATTTATTGAACTCCCGGTATTAACAACATTAAAAATAAATTGTTAGGTTCTATTTTAAGGAAGGACATGATTCTTTAAAATTATGTTAATGATGCTGGGCATGGTAGCCCACACCTTTGATTCCAGCACTCAGAAGGCAGAAGCAGGTGGATCTCTGCGTTCGAGACCAGCCTGGTCTACAGAGTGAAGTTTAGGACAGTCAGAGCTATAGAGAGAAATCCTGTCTTGAAAAACCAAAAAGATGATGATGATGATGATGATGATGATGATGATGTTGATGATGATGATAAAAATGTTAATGATTTTCCTTCTCTGTTTACAAATGCCTTTTATATTCACAGAGATGTTATTCTAAACATTATACATTTTTTGCTTATCTTTTAAAGAATATTTTTATTTACTTTATGTATATGAGTGATATGCCTTTACTCACACCAGAAGAGGAAATCAGATCCCATTACAGATGGTTGTGAACCACCATGTGGTTTCTGGGGAATTGAATTCAGGACCTCTGGAAGAACAGCCAGTGCTCTTAATAGCTGAGCCATCTCTCCAGCCCTGATATTATACGTTTTAAACAATATTAAAATGTTATAACGGGCTGGAGAGATGGCTCAGCAGCCTGCAGGCATACATGCAGACAGAATGCTGTCTACATAATAAATAAATAAATCTTACATAAATAAATAAATAAATAAATAAATAAATAAATAAATAAAGTTGTAACAATGTTTATGGGATGGAATTATTTTGCTATTTTAGAAAGTGTCGACTATAGTCCTTCAAGTTAGACTGTAGTACTTACATTTTGATACATTTTAAAAATGATTATGTAGTGCTATTTTTCCCTGAGACTTGAAGCCTAATAAACGATTTCTGATTATTTTTTAAAGTTCCATGTCTAATTTAGACTGTCTACTTGCTGACATCTAGAAATCTATGTTCATCATGTGTAGAAATGTCTTCCATAGTTCCATATCCATGATTTTGGAAGCCAGTTCTGTTCAGTGTTAGGGACAGAGAAGAAATTACCTGTTCTTTGACAGAAACAAAAGGAAACTGTTGTGGGATATCTGTACCCTGTGTGAAGATGGGTTTGCTGTGATGGGTGTAATAAAAAGCTAAATAGCCAATAGCTAGGCAGGAGGATGTGTAGGTGGGATTTCCAGAGAGAGAAAGGAAGAGGAGGAGAATGTAGAACAGAAGAAACTAGGAGACATAGAGAGGAAACAAGAGGTGCAAGGTGGAAGAGAATATAGATTAATATAAATGGGTAATTTAACTTATAAGAGCTAGTTAGGAACAACCCTACAAGATAGGCTGAGTTTTAATAATTAATAATAAATCTCCATGTCATTTTTTTGTGAGCTGGTGGCCCAAAGAAAAAAATCCGTCTATGATACCTGCATAAGTTTAGCCTCCCCACATAGTAAAGGCCATTTATGAAGGGTCTACTATGTGTCCAGCAGTGTGTGGTGTTTTTCTTTTTCTTTCTTTTTGTTTTGTTTTGTTTTTTGAGACAGGGTTTCTCTGTGTAGTTTTGGTCCCTGTCCTGGGTCTCGCTCTGTAGACCAGGCTGGCCTCGAACTCACAGAGATCCTCCTGGTTCTGACTCCCTAGTGCTGGGATTAAAGGCATGCGCCACCACCACCCGATGTGTGGTGTTTTTCTAAACATGCTCCTTTATAATCACAGTCACCGAATACGACACTGTTACCAGCCTATCTTATTGATGACGACTCAATTGCTATCATAAGAATTCAGATTTGGGGGCTGGAGAGATGGCTCGGTGGTTGAGAGCACTGACTGCTCTTCCAGAAGACCTGGGTTCATTTTCCAGCACCCACATGGCAGCTCACAACTGTCTGTGACTCCAGTTCCAGGCCTTCTGACACCCTTGCACAGACACACATGTAGGTGAAACACCAATGAACGTAAAATAAAAATAAATTATTTAAAAAAATCCAGATTCGCTGGGCGGTGGTGGCGCATGCCTTTAATCCCAACACTCGGGATGCAGAGCCAGGTGGATCTCTGTGAGTTCGAGGCCAGCTTGGTCTACAGAGTGGGTTCCAGGACAGGCTCCAAAGCTACACAGAGAAACCCTGTCTCAAAAAAGCCAAGAGAAAAAAAAAAAAAAAAAAAAGAAAGAAAAGAAAAGAAGAAAGAATCCAGATTCAAACTCAGATGTCTGGGCACTGTTCATTTTACTATCCAGTTTGTTTTTCTATGGTTTGTTGGAACATATTTGGCCATTTCCTGTTGTGGGGTAGTTATACACTATGTGAAAATATATTGTTGTGATTGGTGTAATAAAAAGCTGAATGGCCAATAGCTAGGCCAATACCTAGGCAGGAGGTACAGGTGGGACTTCCAGGCAGAGAGAAAACTCTGGGAAGAAGGGGGCAAAGTCACCAGCCAGGCATGGAGTAAGCAGTATGGGTATTATGGAAAGATGAGGTAACAAGCCATGGGACAGAATGTAGATTAAAATAAATGGGTTAATTAAAGTTATAAGAACTAGTGGGACAAGCCTAAATTGGCTGAGCTTTCATAATCAATAATAAGTCTCTGTGTCATTATTTGTGAGCTGGTGGCTCAAAGAAAAATCCAACCACAGATATCAGGGTCCTTCAGCCAAAGTAACACTTGACTAGGAACTTGTCTTCACACTGGAACTTGTAGTCACCAGTGATCCCTTTCATGTGGTGCATGGATTCCAGCATCTGCAGCAAGACTGGATCCTTTCCTGACAAGAAGTTGCTCTTACAAAGCATAAGTAGTGTTTGCAGGGAATGTACAAAGAAATGAAATAGGAAGCTAATTTTACTTTTTTCACAGGAGGTTTTAAAAATTTTTTTTCTTGCTAACATTTTCATTTCTCTTGTTTACTTGGGTAAACATTATGCATTTTTTTGTTTCTGTTTGTTGTTTGCTTATTTTCTTTGGTTTATTTTATGTGACCATGTCAGACCTCATAAGGAGTTACAGACATTTGTGAGCTGCTATGTTGGTGCTGGAAATTGATCCCAGGTCCTCTGGAAGAGCAGTCAGTGCTCCTAACTGCTAAGCCATCTGTCCAGCCCCCAAACATGCATTGCTAATGGGCCATGTGAATGAAATGTATTTAACTGGATTGTGTTGAATTACTTCTTGAGAAATTTTGACTTTAAAAGTTATGTATGATCATCATTAATATAGTCCCTTTTCAGCTGTTGGCAGGAACATAGTAAGTACTTCAACGGTTAAGGGGTGGGGGGGGGAGTTTGAATTTTTTTTCTTTTCATTTTTGGGTTTTTGAGACAGGGTTTCTTCTCTCTTTTTTGCTCTGGCTATCCTGGAACTCACTTTGTAGACCAGGCTGGCCTCAAACTCAGAGATCCACTTGCCTCTGCCTCCAGAGTGCTGGTACTAAAGGTGTGTGCCACCACACCTGGCTGGTTCTAATTTTTAAATTTTCTCCACTATTTAGTCTTTTATTGTTGTCATTGTTTTTTGAAACAAGGCTTGTCTGGAACCTTGGCTTGTCTGGAATTCACTGTGTGGAGGCTGACCTCAAGCTCAGAGATCTCTCTGCCTCTGCTTCTGCCTCTGCCTCTGCCTCTGAAGTGCTATGATTAAAGGTTTGCACCACTGCTCCCTGCCCACTATTCAGTGATCTAACACTGTATCTAATACATATTAGGAGCTTAATATTGATTAATTTCATAATTAGTGTTTAATAAGGATCCAGAATCCTTTGCTCTGGGTACTCCAGGAAGTTAGTGAAGAGCTAAGAGAATATCACATCTAGATTTGCCTATTTCTGTTAGAAAAACAATCTTTTGAGATTGCCTACTACACCACATTATCTCCTTTTACATTTCTGTTTTCTTTAGGAAATCTAACGCTCTGCATGTTCTGAAAGGTTCATACATCAGATCTGACTTTGTCAGTCACTCAGCATCAGTGAAAGGACACCTGTTACTTCTTTTTACTGCTAAATTGTTTTCAACTTGAAATGTATCAACAGGTGCAGTTGGGGAATACTTTGTCCAGAAATTCTTTGTATCCCTTTGATTTTTTAAAAGACAGAAATTTCTTTTCCATGCCTGAAGTGGGCTTTTAGTTTCTTAACATAGACTGTATTTTAGGACATATATTTATTATACTAACCAAGAAAAATCCATAGAAATATGTTCCAAAAAAGTCTCTAGAAAATAGTATCTGTTAATTTAAGGGAAAATATTCTTTGTCCTGGTATTCTGAAACCTGAGGCAGGCTGTAATATTATCCACTCAGGTTAAGTTTGGGCTATGTAGAAAATCCCAAGCCAACCTCAATTCATAGTGAGGCCTTGTTTAGGGAAAAAGTATTCTCCATTTTTAGATCTAATAATAGTACTAAACTTGTTTCAACAATAAATAATCCATTACATTATTACAATCTGATATCTAATAGTAGCTTACAATTGTCTTTAACTCCAGTTCTAGGGGGTCTAACACACTTTTCTGTCCTCTGAAGGCACTGCACACATGTGGTGCACATACATACATACAGGCAAAAATATATACATGAAAAAGTATATGTGTATACATTTAAAATCTGATAGCCTACCTCATTTTTTCAAATAAGTTTCTCATATTAATTCAGTCTTATTTTTCAAATAAGTTTCTCATATTAATTCATCTAGTCTTTGTCTCTAAGATTTAAAATTCCCTGTGCAATGTTGACCATTTTATATTCATGTGTTTAATTTTAATTTTAAACAGACTACTGGGTGCTATGCATCAGGGTGGAACACTTGTACTTCCATTTTCTGTATCCAGGAAAGGTATTAGATACTAATCTGGCGTTAAAGCCTTTAGAAGTTAGCATAGAGTGTGGATTTCTAGAGTGTTGTCCATGTGTCAGAACCAGTGTTGGGTGTTTAATATTTGTGATTCTTGAGCCTTAAAACAGTCTTGCATGTGACATTAATATTTGTTTTATTGATGTAGACTGTGATAGAGTGGCAAGGGACTTATTCAATACCCCATAGTATGTAGATGGTAGAGCTAGGATTCTGATGTATGTCTACTAACCCTAAGACATTCCTTGCACTAAGGAGATGTTGTATATTGGTTGGCTGAGAGAGACATCACAATCTAAGACTCTCATCAAATTTATTCGGTGGTAGATTTAGGGTTAAAATTTGTGGTCATGATAGAAGTCACTTACTTGGTGTGCTGTTTTGTTTTTGTTATTGTTTATCACCAAAGCCTTGAAAGGAGGTGCATTGCATCCAGTCTTCATCATAAACCAGGTTCACATAATTGAAGGCCATAAGGCATTAGGTATTTTTGCTGGCTCATTATTCCTGTGCTATAGCCTAGGTGGTTTGAATATTCTTTGAAGAAGCTCCAGTTCAATATTTCTTAAGGTTTTTTACCTAAGGTTTCTCTGTGTGCTTTAGTTAAGTCACAAGAGACACGGTTTTCTAATTGTATTTCTTAGGTAGCTTTTTCAAGTAGGGTGAGATGGCTCATTGGGTAAGGATATTTACTACCAAGTCTGACCACCTGAGTTCAGTCCCAAACCTTCATGGTGGATGAGAGAACTTACTCCTACAAATTACCCTCTGGCGTCTATATATATGCTCATGCTCCCTCAAAATAATAAGCAAATGTAATACAATAGCTTTTACTTTATTGACAGGTATCAGGTTCCCATTGGATACTGTTGACATTCCTTGACAAACTAGAGTCTTCTTTTTGGCTACAGAGTATATAAGTGGGTGCACATGTACATGTGTGCAGAGGTCAGAGGTTGACAAACCTTCCTCATTCACTTTTCACTTCATTTTTATGGTAAGATCTGGAACTTATCATGAACCTGGGACTCATTGTCGTAGGCTGGGTTGGCCAACAAGCCCAAGGGGTTTTCCTGTCACTGCTTTCCCATCACTGGTATTTTGTAGGTGCTGGATATTGAACTCAAGTCCTCATCCTTTTATGATTGAGCCTGCTCTGCAGAACTCTGGCCTTTGTTTAATATGTAAAATCCATAAATTCAAAACTCTGAGCACATAGAGACCATGCTGGGTATTTGAGTCAAATATGACCTGAGATTTTCCTGGCTTGTCCAGGAATAAGTCACTTCCTCCTCTGCCACACAATCTGCATCCATAAAACAATATATTTTATTCATTTATTTATTTATTTTTGTTTTTTCAAAACAGGGTTTCTTTGTGTAGCCCTGACTGTCCTGGAACTCACTCTGTAGATCAGCCTGGTCTCAGAGATCACCTGCCTCTGCCTCCAGGCGTGCGCTGCCATCACCCAGCTAAAACAAGAATATTAATGTCACCCTGCACATCTGTTATGAAGCTCAAGAATCACAGCACTCTGTGGATTGGAAAAGTTGTCCAGCATTCACATATTTCCATTTTATTTAGTTGATAGGGGGATAATTTTGCTTTTAAAGGCTCACCTTGTGTTCTGAATAGTATCTCCTCAGAAGGAGTTACATTGAAAAGATTTAAAGGGAAAATGTAATAAATAATCACTGCCCCCTTTTGTGCATGGCATTTTGTGAGATGCTTTATTGTGAATTCTTTCATATTTCCTTGTTTTGTAGGTAAGCTTGAGAGAGATGAATTAATTTGCCTTGTAGCATCTAGCTATGAAAGTCACCCAGGTCTAACTGACCCAACAGCCACTTTGTTACTCTGCATTTAATGCGTAACAATGGTAATATAAGAGAAACTATAGAATTATTTATCTCATATATTTGGAAAGAACTTTTGTGGCTCATTTTACTTTGAGCACTACTACCCTTCTGCCACTATTCTCTTCATATTTTACTTAATTGTAGATTTTATTGTAAACCAAAAAAATGGATCTGAACCTCCTGCCTCACCATTGGTTTCAAATTCTTTTTAGGTATCTGTCAAATATCATATCACTAACTATTTTGTCATTGTATTTTTACATATAGATTGTGTACATGTGTCCAACTGTATGTGTAGTTGAAGACAATGTGTATGGTATGAGCATGTCTTAGATCAGTTTTGTCCAATGACTTTGGAAGTAACCTTCTATCTGGGCCATCCAGCATAATAACCAGTACATGAGCCTATTGAGGGGTTAAAGTAAGGCTAGTAGGGATGAAGAATTGAATTTTTCCTTTATGTAAATCAAAATAGCCATGTGTGACTAATGGCTGCTGTATTAGTACAGATAGAGGTAGTAACTGACATTTGGGGTTTGACTAACAGTGATTGAAATCTAGGAAGTTCAGTTATTGGCAGCAGTATGAAACCTAGTATGTGTCTAACTCAAAACTGTATTATCATGGGACTTAACTGCGTGGAACAGTTCATGTTTCCAAAGAACTTGTTGATCATTTGTGATCTTAGGAATGATACTGTTTATGGCTTGGTTTTCATCATAGATCACAGGCTAAGTATAGCTTCTTTTTGCAAGGGTCTTCAGTTCATACTGGATGGAATGGACACCAGTCTGGCCTGTTGATGCTCAGGTTGCACCCTTTGCTTATTAATGGAGATTGAATAATTATCTGCCCTCTCCCTTTTAGAATTCCCACTGATACTTTTTTTCCTTTCTTTTTCTTTTTCTTTTTTTGAGACAGGGCTTCTCCATATAGCCCTGGCTGTCCTGGAACTCATTCTGTAGACAAGGCTGGCCTCAAACTCAGATTCTCCTGCCTCTGCCTCCCAACTTCTGGTATTAAAGGCATGTGCCATCACCACCTGGATCCCATTAATATTTTTTAAAAATTTCAAGATAAGTAGACAATTGATAATCAACAAAAGAAAATGTGATTTTTCTTTTGTTTCCAAAATTAAGTGCTTGGGACTTGATTTTAAATTTTTGTTTTGGCAAATATAATTTAAAACTCAAAAGTTTTCTATGTAAGACTAGTTTTAAACTGTTCTAAAAAACTTTGGTTGAAATTCAATAATATTATATGGTATCTTGGATAAAAATTAGTTTCTATACAGTTTTGGCACACTTAATTAAATTTTGAATGGTTTTATAAAATAAATTTTAAAAGTTTATTATTGTGCTAGTAAGGCTAATTTATAAAATGTTCCTCTGCTTTCTACCAGAGCAGACCATGTAGCCCGTCAACTGTGGGCATTTTAAATGCTGCTGACTGTGCTCAGTCTTTGAATGGAATTTCTTGTAGTGAAAAAAGAGCACACGGGACTTCTTGTGACTTCATGCACTTTAACAATACAGCTTTTATGACACTGGAGGTGGTTAAAATGCTAGAAGTAGCTCTTAAACATGGCATCTCTGTGTTGCCCCTTTTTTTCTGTCTTTGTTTTTGTTTTTGTTTTGTTTTGTTTTAATCTTAGGACTGCTAGGAGTGCATGGAGCCTGTAACTTCCTGTTCTCTGAATCCTGCATCTTTCTGCAGCTCTGAGCTTTGTGTCCCACAGCCTGCACTCTGTGTTAACAAATCGCTATTGTCCAGTGGGGCAAATGTGGCTGGAACTAAAGAATTGCTGTCTGGTTTCTATTCAAATCCAGGTAGTGAGATATATGAATGGACTTTTCGAATCGTCATGTGAATAATGTCTGCTCGGCATGAAGGCTCTGAGCCATGCTAGAAAAGATTAACTCCTATACTGACCACTAACATCCTTTTTGGTAGGAGCTAGAAACATTGGAAATAATCATCTTACGCATGCTTAATTTTCCATTTCATAAGTAGGGTTAAGTGTTTAATTATTTGGCTGTTTTTCAGTGTTTCTGAAGTTTGGGGGAAATGCCAAGTTGGTTTTTTCACTTAGAATAATCTTCTTTTTCTCTGAAAAGTTTCCTACTTCACATTTATCATAGTATAAAGTTACTCGATTGCACACAAACAAACATGAGCGATAACTGCTTTCCCAAGAAACTAGTCCTTTAATGTGCTTACCCAACCCTTGCTGGGAAATCATCCCCACCTCCTTTTTCTAAGTACACTCCTTTATAAGCTTTGATTCCCCACCCCCCCCCACAGCCCACATCTATACAAAGAAAATCCAACTTCACATGTAATATACAAACCAAAGAAAACAAGTGGCCTTCAAATTAGGAACCCACCCAGTTATACCAGAATTGTGGTTTTTGTTTTTGTTTTTTTTTTTTGTTATAGGTTTAAAATGGTACTATAATTCATGACTCTCATTTATCTATGAACAGTTACTTTAAATATCTTCTGTATACTTGAAAAAAAAATCTTGATAGGATTGAAGGACCATGCTTTTACATTTCTCCTATATTAAAGGCGCTTTGAAACGGAGAGCTTTTTATGTCCTTTTTGTCTCAAACTCAGACAGCTTTGTAAGCAGTAGCGTGTAGATTACAGAGTTAGACAAAAGCAGGCGGGACTGAGAAGAGTTGGGTTTTTTGAGGGGGGGAATCTTGGGGCACTTCCTGTCACTCAACACATTCCAGATCACTAAAAAATTTCCACACACTCTCTGCATTCCCTCTTGCCCACTCAAGTTCCCAATATTTTCTAATTCTATGTGCTAATGGTGTCTTTTTTACGCCTCTCTTTCGGAGGCTCTGGAAATACTGCTTAGAGAAGACACATTCCTTTAGATTATACAAAGCATAGCTTGGAAAATGGCTGGCAGTTTCAAAATCTAGTCACGATCGCACGCATGAGCACCTCGCACATCCATGCCCCCTTTCTCCCTCCCACCTCTGCAGCTGGCTGACCTGTCTCACCCGCTGCTGGCCTATCGAACGGCTAGGGCTGTCTGGTTTTGGCTCATGCCTTTGTCCATGTCTGGCTTAGTTCCTCTCTGTCTTTGCCTGCCTCTACCCCCAACGCCCCAGGCGGCACAAGTGTTTGGCCATACAAAACTACAGATAGAAAAGGTGGTAAAAACTTAAAACTTTGCTAGATTCTCCAACAGTTTATTCTTTTGTTAATTTCTTCCTTATTTAAATATTGTTTTAAGAAAAACAAATCCAAAATTAATTATCTAAAGGCAAAGAATGCAAAGCAACCTTTGTGTTCCTTATAATAACTGACTTAATAACTCTGCAGCTGCGTTATGGGGAGTGTATAAAAGCTTCTGTTCTGAGAACAAAGGAGCACGTGCAGAAGTGAGACTAAAAAATCCACTGACAGTATTTCACCACACAAATTACTTAAAAGGTTTTAGTCAAGCCTCTCAACAGATGCAATTTTAAAATTGTTTTTAGCTGAAAAAAAAAATTGAAAGTGCTTACCCGGTAAAAGAACCGAAGTAGTCCTGAACTGTTACGTAAGACTTTTTACAGTTGGATCTTTGTCAAAAGGGGATGGGGGTGATGGGAGAAAGCAGCAACAACAATCAAAAAAGTTGTCGCTGCTGTGGCTAGAGGACAACTTCTGTGCTTCCAGATAGGATTCTTGCTGTAGAAATGGAACTTCAGCCAGCACAGCATCCTGTCCCGGTAGAAAAATGAGTTTGTCAGTTAAAAAAAAAAAAAGATACTGGAGCCCAGGCTAGACAAGGTATTGAACCGCGCCAGATTTCCTTGCAGCCCTGTCTGCTAAGCTCGCATTGAACTATATATGACCCAGATGATGGACAGAAGCACATTCAGTCATGTGCACACTGGAAGAAAGCGGATTTGCTGGTCCCCGGCAGGGCAGGGGTTTGCCTTCTGATTGGGCTGTGCCCTGATCGGTGAAATGTGAAGCCCTCACCATTCAGAGGCCATAATTCAGTACTGGCAGTTTGAGTGTCTGGCTGCTTCTAGTCACTGAGAGAGACTTTGTAGGTGTTGCTTTTGTTTGATGGCATGGCCCACACAGTGGTTGCTTACACCTATATACATGTGTTTGGGGAACTATTCTTTCTAAAATACAACATTACAGATGACTGTCACAGTCCTGGGCCATCCTGTTGTTGATGAATTGTGCTGTAACTAAACTAATTATTTGATATGAGAATTTATTGTGATTCTAATCAGCTGATTATCCAGACCACTCCATGGTCCTGATTTTAAAGTTTGATAAGGTAATTATAAAAGTGGTGTTTGAGGCCTGAGAGTGGTGTGGTGTGTGTGTGCCTGTAGTAAGTCTAGCTTTGGAAGGTAGAGGTAGGAAGGATTGTGAGTTCCA
>CABHPQ010137004.1:12802-45662 GCA_902168405.1 Peromyscus aztecus
TGTGTGTGTGTGTGTGTGTGTGTGTGTGTGTGTGTGTGTGCATGCGCGCACACATATGTGGTGATGCAATAACTGCACCCTCACACTCAGCCTTGAAAGTCAAAGCCAAGAAAAGACATTCTAAATCAAATGGAAACTTCTACCTTAATATCTATGTCCTGGTCTAAAGCATTTAGTACAAAGCATGTTCTTCCCTTAGAAATCTGGAAATGCTCTGAGGCATTTAGAGTATAATTGAGAAGACTGCAGTCAATAGAATTAGAACCAGGTGAGCTGTCCTTAACCACATGGAAGCTAGAGATTTCTTATGCTCTTGTGGGAGCCGGTCACTGGAGCTTCTCCTCATCTTGGTGGTTTATCTAAGCAACTAGAGTAGGTTTTGTTCATTGAAACTGTATACAACTTACATAAACCCAACAAAACTTCTCCTAATAGGTCACTGTGATAGTTAATTTTGAGTGTCAGTTTGACATGATTTAGAATTATCCAAGAGACAAAAGCTTGTGTCTGTCAAGGAAATATTTCCAACATGTTTAGCTGAGATGAGAGGACCCACACTGACTGCAGATGCCATCTTAACCTGGCCTGAGGTCCTAGGCTGAACAAAAAGGAGAAAGCAAGTGGAACAACGCTAGTCATTTCTCTCTACTTACTGACTGGACATCATGTGACCAACCACACCACCATGTTTCCCCTGCCTTGATGGATTGCATCTGCAAACAATGAACCAAGACAAACCTTCCCTTCCCTAAGTTGCAATATCAGGTATTTTATCTCAGCAACCAGAAAAGTAATGGACATAAAAAAATTATGCTCAGTCTGAGTTCCTTGCTGTGATACCACTGGCCATGAGAGCTACAGACTTTTAAAGGGGGGTTGTGAGAAGAATGTGGACCATTTGTTGTAGGTAAATACATCAATATTGTAGGAGTGGGAAAACCCAGAATGCTGAGGGGAATGAAGACAGCACAGGCCTGTTAGTGACGTTTCACGGGACAAGAACTCTACTAGGAACTATGCTAAAGGCCTAGCACAAAATCTGACTGCTTTCTTCTCATGTCCCAAAAACCCGAATGAAGCTGAATTTAAAGATAATGTTTTGTGGAGGAAATTTCAATGCAGCACATTGAGGCTCTAGCTTGGTTATTGCTTACATATGTGTTATATCTATAGTGAAAAAGACAATATATGCATATATTTATACATGCAGTTTAACAAGGAAAGGGGTACTAATAAGAATATGTCTAAAATTACATACAAGATGGATGAAAAGAAAGTTGTCATCACTAAAGGGGTTGTTACCATTAAATAGAAAGTTTGCAGTGGGATTTTAGGAAAGGTGGCATGAGTATAGATTCATATGTTAAGTGGTTCCAGTTTGCATGTATGTGTGTGTGTGTGTGTGTGTGTGTGTGTGTGTGTGTGTACAAAATTATTCAATAAAAGCTAACATAAAAATCTGAAAAAAAGTTCCAGCCTGTAGAAATGTAAATCCATTTGAAAGCAGTGAAGGAAGGGACTGAACTAAGATCACTGCTGAAGGGTTCTCTGCTAGAAAGCAATCACTTGACAAGTATTTTCCAGGGGTCAGCCACCAAGGCATATATCACTACATCTAATGGGGAAAAGCCAGGCATACAACATCTTGATCTGTGGCACAGTATTGTGTTGGTCTAACAAGTAAAATACAAGAATGTGGAGGTCACAGAAGTTCTTACCAACTTTCCAGAAAGATGCTGAGGTCAGGCAGTGTGGGGAAGGATCAGATTCCCTGCAGGATGGCCCTGACAGGTCAACTCTTGGAACTGTAATGGTGAAATCAAAGCCACTCCAGTATGTTGGAGAAACCAGGACTGTGATATTTCACTGAGAAAAGCTAGGATGAAACTGTCCCAAGATAGAGTTATATACACTAAAGGTCACAGAAGTGGAATAGAAGGGTGTGGCTGAAGTTTTCCTGCCTGGCCCACAGTCAGGATAAATCTCTTTCACCTGCCAGTCCCACAGCCGCTCAGACCCAACCAAGTAAACACACAGACTTATATTGCTTACAAACTGTATGGCCGTGGCAGGCTTCTTGCTAACTGTCCTTATATCTTAAATTAATCTGTTTCTATAAATCTATATCTTGCCACATGGCTCATGGCTTACCGGAATCCTTACATGCTGCTTGTCCTGGCGGCTGGCAGGCAGAGTCTCTCCGCCTTCCTGTTCTTTTTATTCTCTCTGTTAGTCCCGCCTATACTTCCTGCCTAGCCACTGGCCAATCAGTGTTTTATTAGCAACACATTTGCCATACAGAACATCCCACAGCAGAAGGGCTAAAAAAGTTCTTGAAGCCAAGACATCAAATGCTCCAGATGTGGAACACAGAGCTTCAGGACTTGTTGCTTGCTCTGCCTGCTCCTGGTCTTGGTTTGGACCAATTTTTCCTTGCAATGTCTTAATTCCTCCCATTTAATGTGGGAATATTTACTCTGTACCATTGCATATTATAAATGTGTAACTTGTATTTTTTTTATTTTTATTTGAATTCTCAGAAGATTACCCAAGTCTCAGAAGAGAGCCTGCACATATACTTTTGAACAGCTGCAAACTGTAAGATTTGGGGGGCTTTTAGAGATGGACTATATGCATTTTGCATTATAAGATGAACATGAGAATTTAGAGACCATAGTGAAAAGTTACAATTGAAAACCGATCTGTTTGAGTGTTAGTTGAAAAGAGTGAACTTGTAAAGGTTAATGTTGTTGTCAACTTGATGGGTTTTTGAATCATCCAAGGGACAAATTCTCTGTGTGTATGAGCATGTTTCTAAACAAATTTAACCAAAGTAAAAAGACCCACTCTGAATTTAAGGAGCACCCTCCATGTCCAGGACAAAGAACTAAGTGAGTAGAAACCCTAAGATTCATCTCTTTATTCCTCATGACTGTGAGTATGACCAATTGCCTCATACTAATGTCTCCATGCCTTCCCTGCCTTGATGGACTCTACTTTCATTCCTTGAGACAAATAAACCATTCCTTCCTTCAGTAGCTTTGGTTAGATATTTTGTCACAGAAATGAGAAAAACAAAATAATACAGTCACTATTACTCCAGTTCAAAAAATAATGCAATTGGGTTGCCTTATCTTTGTTTTGATTGATTTATCAACATCTAAAGGGTTATATATGGAAACTCAATGGAGGTTTTTTTTCCCCCAATTTTTTAATTTGAAAAAAAGAAATACTCAGGGTTGGATCATTGGTCTTTTGTTAGATCTACATTCCTTCATGTAGTGATCTCATTTATTGGCTCACAACTCTCAAAATTATACCCTCTGCTCAGACATTTTCCCAAATCACAGTCTTTTATTTCTAACTGCCTACTTAGTACTCCACCTACATGTATCTAAAAGCATGTTATGCTGTTCAAACTGAACTTTCAAGTGTTTATGCAAAGTGTAATTGCACTCTTCTCCACTAAGTCAATAGTGACTTCATTCTTCTAGTTGTTTACACCAAAAACCATGACACAGTTCTTCACTTTTTCTTCTTATAACTCATATTTAATCCATCTACATATTTGACCTTACCTTCAAAATATCTTCAGAGTGTGACTGCCTCTTTATACTAATTATGACTTTAATCTATACCATCATCACCTTATTGCATTTACATCTGTCTAACTCTTCACCACTACCCACCAAAGTATTACCTCTACACAAGAGCAGTCTTTTAAAGCAAATTTGGCTCTCCACCTTTTGATTAACAACCCTCCGTTGTTCTCTCATCATATTCAAGACAAAAGCTCAAATCCTTACAGTCAAACCTAACATCCCCTGGACCTTGTGTTATTTCTCCTCTTCTGGATTCAGACTAACTCAGCTACTTGGGCATGCCTGTTCTTCCTTGAGCATGGCATTTATACCCACGTAAATAAACCACTGCATTTGCATGTGTAGTTCCTTCTATAGGAAACATTTTCCCTCTATATATCTACATGGGTCACTCAGCTGTTCAGCTTTGTCTAATATCACCTTATTAATTAGACCTTCCCAACATGCATTATTTGAAATCATTCACCTTACCCAGCTTAGATATAGTGTTGTTCTTCCACATTCTAGTTTTTTTCTTAATGCATATTTTTTCCATTTGTCTACATCCTTTGTGTATAATATGAACTATAGATAACAGAAATGTTTTTCTGAAGTAAGTTTTATTTTGCACCAAGAATGTGCCTGGCACACAGTAAATCTTCTGTTAAAAAAAAATTTAAAAAAAAAACTGTTGAATAGCTTAATGAACAAGTCTTTAGAAGCCAAAGGGTTAGATCAGAACTCTGAGGGATATCATATTTTAGTCATTTGCAACATGTTTTTCCTTTTGAAACAGATGTAATAATCTGTGGATTGGTTGTGGGTTGCTAAACACAAACAATATTTTCCTAGCTGTCTGTGGTGGTTAATCTTCATTGCCAGCTTGACTAGACTGAGATTCATCATGGAAACACATTTCTGGGTTTTTCCACTACTGTGTTTAATTGATCAGGGAAGATCTGTCCTGAATCTGGATTGGCAGAGTGAATGAGGTGCCAAATGGAATTGGAGGAATGAGGTAAGAACCAGTATTCATTCCTTTCTGCTTCCTCATTGCAGATCCAATATAACCTTACATCCCTGTTGCCATGCCTTCCCTGCCTGAAAATGTAGGCCTTTCTTGCCTAAAGTTGCCTTTTGTCAGATACTTGGTTAACAACAATAAGAAAAGTAATTGATATACTTCCTATCAACATGCCACATTCCAAAAGACATTAATTGGCCAGGTAGATACTGAGCAGACCACTGACTCCTAATCCTTGACTTTGGCAATGTGCAGAAAAGTATTGATGTCCTAAATACAATAATGTCACCCACAGAAAAGTCTGCTTGCATAGTTGGTCTTTGACTGTCACTGGAAAATTAGGTTTTAAAGGATTCTCTGAGTGCTCACCAAGCTAACTGATACAATTGTTTCACCTGCCCAGTCTAATTGTGCAATAATTAACACTGAATATCTGCTTTCCTTCTAACAATCTAAAACTCTAGGCAATGGCTGCCTACATTACCAACAAACGCTGGAACCAAGTTTGTAATAAGCTTCCCTGGTAAATATCAGTTTACACACTTGTCACAACTCACTCCTGGAATAATCACTCAGGAAAAAGACATTGTAGCCTTATCCTTGGGTTCCTCCATATTTCATTCCATGCAGCTTTTCCCAATGCAACTTTTGAGTCTTTCGATGGAATGAATATTAGCCATGTGTACAACTGAGTTTTGTGAGTTCTTGAAACTCTGGGATCATAAGGGATCCTGATTTGAACTCAGTGCATTTTTACTTTGTGCTGAATATTGTGTTTCAAACCTGTTGAGTTTAACTAGACCATAAATGAGCTGATGAGGTCATTTACTCACTTACTTTGCTCTGCCTTAAGATAGAAAATATATTGTTGTTTTGTTTTGTTTTGTTCTCAAACTGGAGCAGCCTGCATTTGGTTCTCTGATTCCCTCCCTAGAATTGTCTCCTTATCAAGAAGCACTTGGGAGATACAATAAAGTGATAGTACACTTGGAGAAAAATTGATAGTACACAAGGAGAAAAAAGAAGGACCCACATAGGAGAAAAGATTCTGATAGAACCAAGAGCATCAAGGCTTTAATGTCAGTTTGACAAAGTGAGCAGATTTCAATAGTAGCTGTATTAGTTATTTTTCTTGTCATTAGAAGTAAAACACCTTAGTATTACCATAAACACCTCAGAGGAAGAAAGATTTATTTTTGCTCATAGTTTAGAAAGATTTTGCACAGAACATCACAGTGGGAGGAATGTGTAAGTGAAAAGCTTCTTGAAAGTGTCATCGTGGCCGCAAATGTAGAGAAGTGGAATGTCTGCACTCAGCTTGTTTCATCTTCTCTTCTATATAGTCCTCAGCCCGGGAGATGATGATGCCCACATTCACAACAGATCTTCTATGTCAGTTCCTCCTCTCTAGAAATGCTCTCACAGTCATGAGGCTCATTTCACTGGCCATGAGTCAAGTTTACCTGCAGTCAAAGTAAACGCCAGTCTCTGATTTACCTGGAGTGCTCAGGGGATCACCTCACTGGAGATATGCCTCATGAAGATCCCAAGTGATTCCAAATATGGTCAAGCTGACAAGGTAGATTAACCGTAACAGTGGCTTCTAGCATCTGTCATTTGCTGTGGAACAATCTTTTTCTACTATGAATAAGTATTACTCTCATTTGCTAATAAAAAGCTGATTGGCCAATAGTTGGGCAGGAAGAAATTGAGTAAGAGAGCCAGACTAGGAGAATTCTGGGAAGAGGAAGGGGAGGAGTCAGAGAGTCACTGGCAAATGCAGAGAAGCAAGATGAGAAAAGATACTAAGCCATGTGGCTAAATAGATAAGAATTATGAGTTAATTTAAATGTAAGAGCTAGTAACAAGCCTGAGCTATCAGCTGAGGAGTTATAATAAATATAAGCCTCAGAATAGTTATTTGTCAACAAGTGGTTGGGAAATGGAAATGTCTGATTACTCTCATTTATACCAGCCTTTGATTTGAAATAGTCATGCTATAATCTAGCAAAGAAAGTCTACACATAGCTATCACTTCTTGCCAGAAACACAATTATAAAGGCAAAGTAGATGCTTCTCCTGTTACTAGTAACTCCCTAAGCCTCCTTGTCTACTGTCTTTACTTCTGAATCTTGTACAGAATCTTGATTTGTCTGTTACATTCTTTCCCATTCATGTCTAATTGCAGCATTTTAGGGAAAGTATTTTTAAAGCCAGTGAAAATAATCAAGGTGATGGACACCCTGTTGAATTCAAACAGACCAGTGTGATTAGGATTCCTGGGTCTCTAGATACAAAGATTTAACAAACATATTGAATGCTATGAATAATTCATTCACCAAATTCCAAACTGCTGACCACATGAATTGAAAAATAAAAGATGTTTTGAGTAGAAAATCACTACCACTCTTTTCTCAGCATAATTTTTTAAAATATAAAAATGAACAGGAAAGATTGAGGTTTCCAATGTTTTTTTAAAATTCATGTTACCTTTCTTCTGTTGTGTAACAAGTTATCACAAATTTGAAAGCTTAGGACAAACATGTATTGTTCCTTGTTCTGTGAGTCAGAGGTACAGGAGCAGTTTGGCTGGACTCCCTGGCAGGACCTGCAGTACAGATGAACACCAGTCTGTGATTTACCTGGGGGTCCTAGAGAAGAGCTTATTCAGACTCCTGTCAAAGCCCTGCTCCTTCTGGCAATGAGGTTGAGGTTCTAGTCTTCTTGATGGCTATAGGCTAGCAGTCACTCCCAGCACCAGGAACTTCTCAGTATCCCCTGCCACATAGCTCTTTTCATCCTCAATCCAACAGTGGAGAATTTTCCTTTCACCAAATCCTCTCACACATTCAATTCCTATCTGGAAAAAGTTTACTCTGTTTCTAAGGGCTTATACAATTATTCTCATTAATCATAATCTTTCATATTTCTAAAATTTTTAAATTTTAATCTCTCTGTCTCTCCCTGTGTGTCTGTCAGTCTCTCTCTGCACATGCATGTGTGTGTCACTCTTTCTGTCTCTGTATTTCTGTCTCTGTCTCTCCCTGTGTCTCTCTCTGTCGCTGTCTGTTTCTCTGTCTCTCTTGTTCTCGTTCTCTCTCTCTCTCTCTCTCTCTCTCTCTCTCTCTCTCTCGTGTGTGTGTGTGTGTGTGTGTGTGTGTGTGTGTGTGTGTGTGTGTAGAAAGTGTGCATGCATGTGAGTGGGCAAGTGCATTGCCTGGGTGTACCCATTCAGAGGCCAGAGCAAGACATCCATATCTTCCTCTACCACAGTCCACCTTATTTCCTTAATAAAAGTCCCTCACTGGATCAAAGAAGCTCACTCTCCAGTGGATAACTCTTCAGTGAGCTCTTAGAATCTACTTGTCACAGTCCCCACCCCTTCAATGCTGGGATTACAGGCATGTGAAGCTCTGCCAAGTCTCTTATGTGGGTGATGAGAATTCAAACTAGGGTCCTCATGCCTTCAGAGCAAGCGACCTTACCCACTGAGTCACCTCCCCAGCTTCAGTATGTCTTTATTGTAATGTCATTTTAATATTTGGAGCCCTAATTACATCTACAAAGTCTTTTTGGTGTATTATCTAGGTTATATAACGTAATTTTAGAAATCTGGCCACAACATCCTAAGTCTCACACAATTGGATTTTGGTCATTGTTTCTAATCTTTAGCATTAAGGTAAAATAAGAATATTTTCTAATTGTAGCATAACTATTTGTGCCTTTATTTTACTACAAGACCAGAAACTGGATAAAGCCTAAGTCTGATCAAGAAAAGAAATTATCCCTGTGTTCTAAAAGTTCCTTCTAACTTTAGTAAGTTTTATTCTTTTTAAACTTTAATCACCAAGTAGCCATTTTGTTATCTATCATATTTTGCTATTTGTCATTCTTTATTTTCTTATTTTTTCCTTCCTTCTCTGGTTCAATTAGTAATCTAACAAAACTAATGAAAGCCAATATGGATAGTCCTCTCTCACAAATAAGCATTGGGAAGAGATGCCAACAAAATAACTGTACTTGAGGTCCTGAAGTTCAGAGTGTGGTGGGAATAGACAGACTAGTGAGTATGCCAAAGATAATGCACATGTTCTTTCACCGTGAGTTTTTTTTAAGGCACTAGATTTTGACAATAGTAGTTATATGAAAATAAATAAAGCTGATTTTTCTCAAATATAATTATTTTGACCAGCATTTTACTTTAAAAAAGGATTAATTTTAATACTACAGAAAGCTAGTCACTTTATTTCCTGTTGCTATGATAAAAATACCCTGACAAAAGAGAAAGAGTTTCTTCGGCTCACAATTCCAGGTTACTGTTTGTTACTGTGTGGAAGCTAGGGAGGTGGGCACTGGAAGCAGCTATCACATTACATACACAGTCAACAGCAGGAGTCATGGATTAATGCGTTCATGCATATGCTAGTGTTCAGCACACTGTCTCATTTTCATCCAGGCCAGGCCTACCTACCCTAAGAAAGTGCCTTCACATTCAGGCCGGCCTGATCTAGATATTTCCTCATCAAGATTCCCTTCCAGATGATTTTACGTTGTAACATAAAATCAAGACTAATCCTCACAGACACATTATGTGTTTTGCTTGTTTGTTTGTTCTTACCTATGCCCAATAGAATTCCCCCTTACTACAGGAAACATCAAGGGCAAACCAAGAGTTCAATTCCTTAGTCTCTTCATGCTCATCACTTTTAAATCTCAAGTGAAATGCAACACCATTTGATCCCCCAAGGAAGCACATTCTTTTTATCTAGCTTTCTATTGGCCCCAAGTTAACTTGAGTGGTTGTTCAATGGTCTATTATTTCATTTATAGAACCATAGCATGTATATTATTCTATGGACTTCCTTGATATATTTTTATTTGAGCGCAATATACATAAACAATTATTTCATAAGTTAAATTTAAAAATCCACCATACAGGTGAATTTGCATATGTCAGAGTATGTCCTAAAGCAAAGTTTCTTCCTGCTGAGTTTTAAACCCTTCATGGGAGTCTCCACTGTTAGAATCTGGAGCACAGAATGCTAACCATTTTGCTCCACATCTTCCATTTTATTTCAATGCTCTAAGTACAAACTTCAAAAAGGACATTTTCCCTAGACCAAATCATGTTCTGGGAAAGAAAAGAAGAAAAGGAAAATCAAATTTGACTGATTCCTATGCAGAAGTGTAGCTATGGGAGAGAAAAAAAAAACCTGTGGTACAGCTGACTCAACTATTTTAAAGATGAAGAGATGAGCTCAGCCTCTTTCAAATTAGCATTCTAGAACTCTCCTAGAGGACAAACATGGACTATGGGATCAAATAGTCTTACATCTGTAACAGCATCCAATTAAATTCAAATTTGTCTGTTAAATAGAGATTCTATCTTAGGTGTCATCGCTACAGGTCAATAGATTAATCTAATAAAAAAATCGAAGTTTTTGTGTAGCTGGAGAGATATCTTAGTGGTTAAGAGCACTTGCTACTTTTTCAGAGCACCCAAGTTCAGTTCCCAGCATCTGTGTGGAGTGAATCACAACCATGGATAGCATCAGGTTCAGGAGTATGGGCAATCTCTTCTGGTGCTGTAGGCATCCCACATGCAAGTATCTACACAGTCACATACAGACACACATACACACATACACACAGACACACAAAATAAATAAGCAATAATAAATAAATCCTTTAAAAGTAATTTTTTTGCCTTTTAATGAGTTGGTTTAATCAAAGTGACACAGAATTCAGAGTACAACAAAGTTGAAACAGCTCTGGTAGCATTTCAGACTAGTTTACTTTAAATTCACAGCTGAGGTAGGAATTGCTTAACACTAGAGACAATGAGCCATTGTATTATTTATTATTATAATTTTTTTTTTTTACAAAAGTTTACTACAGTGTACAACAGGCTCCAGGCCAGTCAACATTTTTTCTGAACATGTGTTTTTACTAAGTATTCCCAAACCAACTCGTAATCTCTGTAGTGATAATGTGCTATGAATAGTTAAGCCAAGTCTGTCAGAGATGAATGGATATGCAGAAGTTAAAGTTAAGTTGCTTCTATGGTTGACCCAATTAGCATCCTCGTCCGTATAAAATGATCATCTCTACGAAAAGTTTTGATATTTTGTCTTTGATTCTGCCCCAATTTGTAATTCCAAATTGCACTTCCGTTTACTAGTTTTCTATTGCTATTATAGCAAACTGTAGCAAAATAGGTGGCTAAATCCCTATGTTATTATCTGGAAGTCCTGGGGTGAGGAATCTGAAATGGGTCTCGCTGGGCTCAAATCGAGCTGTTGGAAGGGCTAGCGCTTTCTACATTGGTTATGCTAATATGAGAATTGTTTTCTTTCTATGAGCAAATATAAACTAATGCGAGTGGAAAAGAAGAGATGCTGCTGAATTTTAGGAGAAGCCAGATCAAGACTAAACATTGATGATATGGTATTTTTGATAGTTAAGTTAATCTTGCTTGATTAAAGGCTTAATACCACGTTAATTCAACAGAAGAAACTAATACAGAAATATTTGTGGATAAGAATAACCTACTGTCCAAACATTAGTTCCATAGGCTGTTGTTATTTTCCTTAATTTACAAATAAATGATCATCAAATCTATAATTTGGTGTTAGTATTCTTTTTCCAGGTACTACTGATGTATGAATTCATTTGTAGAAGTTATAAGTCAAAGGACATACATGTAATTAAATTCAAACAACAGAAACATTTAAAGACTCTGAGCAAAATCATATGGAGTGAAGTAAGAGGGATTTAGAACATTTCACTGAGACAATAAAGCACTTAACAGGTCTTTAAAGCAAAAGCTTAATCTCATGCAGCATAAAGGTTGTCTGCCACATGCATTAGGTGTGAGACTCTTAGCATGAGGGGCCCTCTCCTTCTTCTGCAGAAAATAGACTCGTAAAGATGATTTCACCACGATATATGAAGAGTTCTTTTTCAAGTCACATCATGGCACTTTAGTAGTTGTTTGTTTTCGTTTGTTCATTTGTTTGTTTTTTCTCATTCTGCCATGAAAAGGTGACATTCATTAGATTGGTGACACTATGATTTTATTGTCTTTCATCCCAGGATAACCAACACCAATTTGTCCTCCTCTCAAGTGAGAGACTAGTTCAGGCCCACATTGTATAGCAGGCTTTTTCTTTTGGGCCACCAACCAACTCCCAAATCATAACATGAGGATTTATAATTAGCTTTGGATGTCTGGCCTTAGCTTATTCTCATTTCTGACTAGCTTTTTTTTTTTCCTTTAATTTAAATTAGCCTGTTTCTCTACATCCATATTTTGTCTTGATTCTTTTTACCTTTTCTTTCTGTATGTCCTACTCCATCCAGCTGCCTGGCAGCTGCCTGGCTGGCTGACCCTGAGCATTCCCCTCTCTTTCTCACTCGTTCTCTCCTCTGTCTTCTCATGCTTAGATTTCTCTTCCTACCTCTTCCCTCTGCCTGCCAGTCTTGCCTGTCCCTTTTCTGCCTAGCTATTGGCTGTTCAGCTCTTTATTAGGCGTATCAGGTGCCTTAGGCAGACAAGGTGAAACAGCTACATGTCTTTTTATAATTTAACAAATATAGCATAAACAAATGTAGCACATCCTTACATCGTTAAACAAATGCAGCAGAAACAAATGTAATACACCTTAACACAATTAAAGTAATATTCCACAGCATAAGCAAATGTAATACATTTTTTACATAGTTAAATATTCCAGACCACCACACCCCAACCTCATCTCTAAACTGGGAATACACCTGGCTATTTTGCCAGAGGGTTGTTCTGAGTAACCACTGAATTAATTTACATAAAACATTACAGGAAATCATCTGAGTCAGTCAGTTCAACAAGTGCTTTGCTACGTCTTCAACATTCAGATAACAGGAGCTATTCATTCTCACTGGTCTCTCAACAGATGACTGTCTTTATCTTTCCTGAGAAATGAGACATCAGCTTGAGATTGCCCTAATATTCTGCTGCCAAAACATAATTTGTATCTGTACACACATTTATCTCCTCTCTTTTCTGTCACAGTGAAAGAGCTCTGCCTCCTCCTATTGAAGGTCAATCTTTCCTCCAGTACTGTGCCCTCCACCCACTCAGGAACTGAGTCAGCTGAGATCCTTCCTCTTCTTCCTATTCTTTCCTATCAATATTTTAATATGCTAAACCCCACTGTTCTTGAAACATTTTTTTCTTAGATTCATACTCCTCTCACTCACTGCCTACTTCATTCACCAAATGTTTCAAGTCATATTCTACACTGTCTCATTTCCGTACCTCTCATCAAGTACCCACCAAGTTTTTTCTCCTAGCCTTGGCAAATCTCTAGGAAACTGAGCCATATCAAGCTCATTACAAATTGTCTTCTTGACTGATGCCGTAATTAGGTTTTAACTTCTATTCTCCTTGTCTTGGCAGCAGTTAACACTGTTAACTACTCTTTCTCTTACAGATCGATTTCAAAACATCTTCCTTCCCTTTAGTATGTTGCTTCGCCCTCTGTGGACTTAGTCCTTCCTAACTCAGTAGGAGGCCTTCTCCTATCCCTCCTTTCTATGCCTTAAAAAGACTACATAGACCCTCTACTGACCATACTCAACATACTCTGATGGAAAACATGCCACCATTTCTATGTTTTTAAATATTGTCTATGTGTTGATATTGCCCCCACACACACACACACATCCATACATGCACATATATAGGCACACCCACACACCCACACACCCACACACATAGATAATGCCAAGAAAAACTTTCTGAGCACCAGACACATACATCCCACCCCATTACCTACTGGTTGTCAGTCTTTGACATCCTATAGATAATTCAAAATCAGCCCCTACCAAACTGAAATTTTTATTTTCCCCCATGCCATGTGTATTTGTCTTCTCCCCAGTCAGTGAACAAATGATGAGATCTCGATTACTCAGAAGCAGACCTCTGAGCCCCTTCTGCAGTGGCACACCATCACAGTCTGTGTGAGGGGTGGTTTCTCTAGCTGTCTTCCACTCCATATGCCTCTGTCTCCTCACTGCCTTATGAACTGTGCTCTCTAATGTCTTCAGCTCTTTGATCCACACTAACATTTCCCTAGCATTAGTCTTTCCCTTTCTTTTCATGATGAATCCTACCTTTCTTTCCATCTTACATCAAAATAATTTTTCTAGCCATTGAGTTTAGAGTTTCCTAAAATGTGAATATAATAATGTCCTTTTTTTAATGTCATCTCTTTTTAGTGCTTTATTACTTCCATCAAGACCTATTCCCATTTGGCTCTCCATCCCCCGAATAATAGAGCTCACCATATTATCTTCCTTCTGCATTCTTGCATATACCAATTCCTATGTCTCCACAACTTTCTCCCTTGTTTAGTTAGCACTGCCTTCAGAATTCTGAAAGAATATGCCTGGTGATTACTGGCATTACTACTGAGATTACATGACTTTTGCAATATTGTGTCCCCAGTACCAGTGCCTGCAGAGGCCAGAAGAGATGTCAGATTTCCCTGGAGTTGCAGTTTCAAGGGTTTGGGAGCTTCCCTACATGGATACTAGGGAACTAAGGTCCTTTGCAGGAGCCGCAAGCATTCTTAAAAATAAGCCCTCATTCTCTTATTTAAGTGAATATTTTTTCCAATAAAAATCCATATGGTAAGCAATAGTACAAATGTCAGGAAGACAGCCCAAGGTTGAAGTCTGATCACTGCTTAGAGAATTTTTTCAACCCTGGCTAATAAACCCATGGATTTTTTTTTTAATATTCAGTGCTTATTATACTATTAAAATTTCTAAGAAGTATTTTACATGCTATTCCAAGTAGAAATGCAATCAAATTGTAAAATTTCACTTAATTTATAGTGTAATTAAAATTCTATACTAACATTTACTCTCTCATTTTTAAGAGAAAAAATAAGCATATGAAATCCCAATGGGTTGAAATTAGCATATTTTCATGCATGTTTTATATGTGTGTTTGTTTCATAAGAAGGCTTTTGGATGAAATATATTATAAACATTTGTAGAAAAATATTTTTAAAGCTTGCATTTGCCAAGCACTTTACTTGTTAATTCATTTGTTCCTCGAAGCCACCATCCGAGAGAGGACCTATTTCAACCTCCAACTCACAGATGAAGAAGTAAGTAGAGAAGTTAGTTCCATCAGTGTTACACAGGTACTGGATGGCTGAGGAAGGCTGATATAAGTCCAGCATCAGAACAACTGTGCTGGTTTCCATTTGTTGGATTCAACGGTGTTCAATTTCTGTTGACTCTTTCTCAAATAACAAGTAGTGCATTATGAAATGAATAGTAAAATGAATATGAAATAAATAAGCTTGTGTTACTCTTTCAAATGGATTGTTTACATAAACTTTTAATTTATTCTGAAATCATATGGGTAAGATGTTTTTCCATAACCTATGGACATTCACTTAAGGAAACTTCAGTTTGCAACTATTTGGATTTGAGTTTGTTTTTTATGAAAGTCACATTAATGTCGTCAAGATCTAAGCAGCATTATTTAATTTATTGTGGTCTAATAAAGAAATCATTTGCCTTGCCTGTCCTCAGAAGCATATGAACAGAGAATCTAACAGGAGTCATTGTGGATTCCCTCTGGATTAGTGTATCAACTTCTTTCTAGAAAGAAGCTTTCAGAACTCAAACAGTCATCTTTTGATGGGAGATGTATTTTTTTTTCAGTGCCCCAAGAGGATCCAAATTGATTGATTCTGTGGCCACCACAGACTCCAAAGCCATGGAGAACACTGAGCTCTCAATGACATTTCCCTTAGTTCCCAGAATGCAGCTAGGCTGTCTGTGCCCAGGAGTTTCTCTTCATAGAGGAAGAACATAAGACATTATTCCACCATTTTGTTTTCCAGGAGTTCTGCACAAGATCATTTTCATTTCATTTTTACCCCAACTATTTTAGGAACATTGAAATAACTGCCATGTGATCAGAACCTTTATCCAGTGTGGTTAAAATGACCAGGACTTTTGTCTTGACTTACTGACAATTTAACATTGAGAAAAGTACTGTAGCCATCACTCATATTATTTAATGCAATCAAAAAGAGTATGGGAATCTATTAACTGCCTTCAGCAATTCTGTCTTTTTCAGAAGAAAACAATGCCATTCAAAGAGGAAGAAACCTGTTTTTATATGTTCCTTCTTCTTATAAAGATAAGTCAGGGAGGAGAGAAGAGTGAAGAACAAACAAAGCCAATGATGAACATGGTATTTCATAAAATAACTAGATATAAAGGAGAAGTCATATTAGGATTAGAAGGTGGAGCTGAAGGGCTCTGAGTGACCCTGCTAGCAACTGATCATGCCAAATACAAAAGTGGTGAGAAATGTTGACTGCATGTGTACATGTTCATGTTTGCATTTTTGCCTGTATGCAGGTATGCATGCATGTGTGTGGCATGTGTGAGAAAGCCAGGCCTTTTCTTCTGTAGCATCCCACCTTAGTTTTTAAGACAAGATCACTCAATGAATGTGGAACTCATTGATTCAGCCAAGGAAACTTCTCTCTTTGTATCCCAAGAGCTGAGATCACAAGTACATATCACTGTGCCTGGCCTTTCATGTGGATTCCAGGGTTCTGAATTCAGGTTCTCACGCTTGAGAGAAAGCATGGACTGAAGGACTAAGGACTGAGGGACTGAGCCATCGCCACAGTCCTGCCTGCTTGAAAAAAAAAAAAAAAAAAAAAAAACTTTTACTTGAATTTTTAAATTATTTTACTGATTGATTTATTTTACATCCCAGCCACGATTTCCTCTCCCTCCTCTCCTCCCAGTCCTTCCCCCTACCAACTCGTTCTGTTCCCATCCCTCAATCCTCTCCCCCTCTGTTTCTGTTTAGGAAAGGGCAGGTCTCCCATTAGTAACAAATCATGAAGTATCAAGTTGCAGTAAGAATAAGTACCTCCCACATATTAAGGCTGAACAAGGTAACCCAGTATGAGGAGTAACAAAATCCAATAAAATAGACAGAGACAGGCCCTGTTCCCACTGTTAGGAGACCCACAAGAGGACCAAGCTACACAACTGTAACATATATGCAAAGTGCCTAGGTCAGTCCCATGGAGGTTAAGTTTCCTCCACAATATATTTGGATACTTTTCCTCTCCCAGTGCCTCCCAGATCCTCCCTCACCTACATTTTAAAGGCTGTAAATGAACTGTTCTTACTCCAAGTTCCCACCATGTAATTTGAAATACATTTCATCTCTTTAAATTTCAAGATGTTTTCTACATGTGAAAATTTAATATACTAAGAGTTTGTGACTTTTTGTGTTATTCAAGAATTCTGTGGTGCATTAGAAAGTATGTGAGATTTCAAAATAATCTAGATATAAATAGATATACTAGGAAAAAAAGACCATATAGATAGAGATGTCAAGGGAAATAAGTAAACAATTGCCTTGAAACTCAAGCATATTTAATTTGGATTTTGGAGGCCAGGGTCCTGTGGTAGTCCTGTGAGTAAGACCAGAGGTCATGGTGTCCACAGCATTGCTGCCCAATCTGCTATATATTGAAAATGAACGAGTACCCTGAAACACGTACCAGAAGAGCAAGCAGGATAAGAATTTGTATCTGCTGATTCTGACTGTATAATTAAGAACATAAAATCAAACTTATATAAAACTTAAAAGAATGGAGCTTCACAAAAATGTATTTTAAATATCTTTTTATTTATTCTTTGAAAATTTTAGACATTTACACAAAGCATTTATTTATATTCATCCACCATGATCTCACTCTAAATTTATTTTTTAATTATTTTATTCAATGTACATTAGTGTAAGGGTTTCAGATACCCTAGAACTGGAGTTACAGACAGTTGTGAGCTGCTACATGGGTGCTGGGAATTGAACCCAGGTCCTCAGAAAGAGCAGCCACTGCTCTTAACCACTGGACCATTTCTCCAGCCTCTAAATTTGTTTTTATCCCGTCCTCTGGATTCTACTATTCCTTCTCTCTCATGGAGCTTCGCATATCAATAACAAATATTTGCTCCTAAGTTATGTCATTAAAGCTGTCTCCTTCGACACACTGAAAATGGTCCTTTCTGAACATCATCTCAACTCACTCACATACAAGAAACATTAATGGAGAAACTAATCCGAGAAGCATCTAGATACTTTCATGCTCTAATTTTACACACCTTTCTTCAGATACACATGAAGAAATTATTAGCTTTACGTGTGTGTGTGTGAAGTTAATAATTGCTCTCTTGTCATGCAGAAGACGGTAACAGTGCAGAGCAGCTCTGTAACTAGGTGTTATCACACATAACCAGAGAAGGAATTGCCCTCTCTGACAATCTCCACATCACTGATTTCAACAAAATGGACCTCACACCCTTTGCACATTAATCTTGTTTTTTTTTCCCCTGAACTGAACCAGTATTACCCTAGGATTTTATAAAAATCTTCGAAAGGGTACTTCAAGTGTCTTGAACTGTTTTTCTCCCTTTGTAGCTAAAATACTATTATAAAGATGTCTTATATAAAACATTTAAAATGCTATGCCCCTCCTATGGCATTTGTTCATAGGTCTGTGATAAAATATACAGATTGGTCACCTTAAATCACTGAAATACTTTAATCTCTTTCAAGTATCATGTCACTTCTAAACTATACAGTGATGATATAATCATTTCAGCAAGTGTTCATGGAAAAAAGATATTTAAAGCTTTGGACTATTTTACTTTTAGACAAGGGGGGAAAAGCTCATTAATCATCTTCTGCCAAATGTCATTACAAATATTGGAAGGAGTCATAATGACAGGAATATCCAAGGTTTCTGAAAATACAAATTGCAAGATACAGTTGAATCATTTAAAAATGTCATTGGAATATTTTCAGGGAACTGGATATTTTTTCTTGTTCACATAATTACTCAAGGCAAGTGCTTCCTTTAGCAATCAATCAGGTGACAGCAATCCTACCTACATGAACAAGACAGTTCATCTTAATGGCTCATTAGGGTATAAAAAAGGCAATTAATTAAAGGACCTCAATCACGTATGTTTTCTCTACATATGGAAACTGCATGTCCATTGTGTCTAGATAATGTTTAAAAAGTAACACACCAAACCAGGAATGGCAGTAACCTGAAATCCAGGCACTCAAGAGTCAGCGGCAGGAGAATCATAGGTTCAAGACCAGCCTTAGCGACAGGAAATTCAAGGCTAGCCTGGGCTACTTGAGACCCCTGTATCAAAAACCTAAAACAAGAAGAAATGAGTCATCCCGTGTGATGTGAAAGCTTGAAGTGAGCTGTTACACTTCACTCTCCTACTCTTCACTCGGGTTTAAATAAGATGATCTGTGTCTAAAATGGTCTCACAGCAAGGGAGAAGACTCTTTATGTCCCACTTACTCTTTATGAGACACAGTTTGGCAAAGCTTTTAAAAATCTTCCATAAACAATTATTTTTATTACCATGTAGTAAATGGAATAATGGCTTTCAAAGAAACCTGCACCATGAATCCAAGAGTGAGTGAATATCCTACCTTGCATGGGGAAAGGGCATGCAGATGTGACTGAGGCTTAGGAGCTGGGGAGATTATACTGGGTTATTTTTACTTAGGACCAGAAGGGTTAGGAAAGCTGCGATAACAGAGGCAACATGGTACAAGTCAATAATCCAGGCAATGAGGGGATCTAGAACTGGAAAAGACAAAGGTAGATGCAAATTTTTACCTCAGAAGAGAAAAGTTCTGAGAACCTGCAGTAGGTACCTGACCTCTTCCTGGTAGGAAAAGTCGTAAGTTATTTTAAGTCATTGTGTACCTAGTGAATTGTTGCAGCAGCTGTATGTGGTTAATACAGTCATACTCATCATTCTGAAAACAAAATAATAAATCTGCCCAGGCCTGAGTCAGCAGAGGACACAGATGACCACGCCCCACCCCTCAACCCGCCCCCCCAGCCTCGTCCCCGCCCCAGATGTCTTGGTCTAGGGAGCACAATCAACCAGAAGTGGCTTGGCGCTTTCCAGGCCTGAGCTGGCAGAGAACTCAGATGCCCACCCCAGACTTCTTGGTCTGGGTGGGGGTGGGGGTGGGAACAATCAACCAGGATCCCACCTGATGCCTCTGGCACCATCATACCAAGCGCTGCCTGAGGTTTCTAGGCCTGGGCATTCGAGAAAGGAAAGCAATAGCTCCGTGCCATGCCTTGCAGCTGGGGAGGGCAGAGCTTAACCAAGCGCCACCTGCGACCCAACCAAGAGCCTTGGCACCGGGCAGTCAGGCACCATTATGGTGAGCTAGTGCAGCGTGGGGAAATGGAAGAGAGAGAGGGACAGAACGGCTCATGGATCGGGGAGAGAGGCAGATCTGAAGCGGTGAGTGTGGTGAGGAACAGGGAGACTTGAATGGCCTGCTAGCCACCTGAGTCCAAGATGAAGTCCGGGCCTGGTCTATATTGCCAAGGGCCAGGACTTCATCTGAGATGCTGAAGTAGCCAAGAGAGGCTATGGTGATGTCTGTGGCTTCTGTTGCCACTGAGGGCTGTGCAGAGACCTATGGTCTGGGTTGCCACCTGGGGCCATGGTGACATCATGGCTTGTGCTGCTGCTGAGATCATATCTAGATCCATGGTCCTATCACAGCCTGGGTATGAGTTGATGTCCCTGGCCCGTGATGCCACCCTGGGCCACAACCTATGACTGTGTTGGTGTCTGGGGCCATGGTGTTATCCAAACCAGAGCTACTGCTGAGGGCTATGTCTGGGAATGTGGCCCTGCCACAACCAGAGTCTGTATTGACATACGTGGCCCATGTTGCCACCAAAAACCACACAGATGCCCGGGGTCTGACCTGTGGCCCTGAGGGTGTCCAAGACCATGGTGTTGTCAGACCAGGGCTGCTGCTGAAAGCCATAACTGGGTCCGTGGTCCTACAGCAGCCAGGCTCTAAGTTGATGTCCATCGCTCCTGTTAGCATCAAAGACTGTGCTGATGATCAGGGTCTGGTCAGCCACTTGAGACTATGTCGGTGTCTGGGGACCATGCCGCTGCTGGGGCCTTACTGATTTAGGTGGGCAATGCTGCCACCTGGGGTCGTGGTGACATCCCTACCGAGCTGCTGCGGAGGTCATGCCTGGCTGGGTTCATGGCCCTGCAGTGGCTGTGGTCTGCAGGGATGTCCATGGCTCCTGTTACCACTTGAGAGGCCCAAGGTCTGGTCAGCCACCTGAGACCATGCTGGTGCCCAAGGGTCATGCTGCCACCAGGGCCATACTGAGTCAAGTGGCCTGTGCTGCCACCAAAGTCATGGAGACAGGATATGCAAGAGGAGCCACAGCTAGAGCCGGTTATGGATGCTGTAACATAAACCGGTGACCTTGAATAAGACCAGTGACTCTTGGCGATGAGCACCTGTAAGTAAAGATGAATGGAGTAAAGGGTAAACTGGCCTCAACAGGCCACATTACAGCTTCCAGGATAAGACTCTTCTATTTTTTATTTGGTTGGTTGCTTTAGCTTTTGGTTTATATATTTATTATTTATTTTTTGAAAGTTGAGTTTTTTTGTAGGGAGGCAGGGGAAGTTGCAAGGGCGAATGGAAGGGGACAGGAAGATAAGTGTAGTACTGCAATGCATGACGTGAAATTCACAAAGAACCAATAGAATAAAAGAAGTAAATCTGACTGCCATGTTCCTAGGAAAATATTTAGGACACAATAATCAAAGTTATTATGATAAATTTCACCCTGCTTAATTTTATAAATAGCCCTACAGGTCTGTATCTGTCATATAAACCATTTGTCTGAAATATAAAGAGTAGAGAATAGTAAATGAAGACTATCCAATGGCCTATATTCCCCTTTTCACCTTTAAACATTAATAAAAGCTTTTCTCTAGAAGTTACAATAGAATTTCATTATTTACCAGGGGGAAAAATAAGAGCATTTGCATAGGACCGTTCATTTCTTTAAAATAAATATGATAGCTTCTCACGAGCAGAGTAAATGCACAAATCTCTCTTTATATAAAGAAGCAAGATTAGTGGCCATTAAAAAAATCCAGCATTTATTTCTGTAATGGTAAAATATTGCATAGGTTCTGAAAAGCTCAGATAATGGTGTTTAAAATATGTATGTTAAAGTCCTTTGAACATGAACACCATGAAAGAATCAGAAAGGCAGGAGCAGACAGCATTCAGTCCCGAGGTGCTCCCAGTTTAGTGGGTGAAAAAGAAAATACATTAAAAAAAAAACTGAACATATGGGGAAAGTTTTCAAGGGAGCATTCGCATCAGGACAGTAATGCAAGAGAACAAGGAAGAAACAATTGGGTGCCCTTGGCAAGAGGAGTGAGAAAAGCTTCACAAAGGGAAACTGATGTGCTTCTCAAAGCAGAAAGTGAACACACATGCATAGGCATGTTTGTAATACTAATGAGAACCAATCTCTTCCACAACCAAAGGAATAGAAGGACTTCAAGCTCTTTTCCAAATAGATCTCTACAGCTCCATTCTTTTCAAATGCTAGTCAACAGTAAGCATCTCCGCTGAGTTATTCTCATCAAACACAGAACTGAGGAATGTGGTATCAGACTTAGTTGCCTATAGTTTTGCATTTGTTCCTAGGTCTATTTATGGAAGAAAAGTCACGAATAATCAGTAAATTGTCAATAAATATGGAAATTGGATTATTTGAGAAGATACTCATCTTAGGTCAACATATCACTACGAAAACAACTGTCCAACACTCTAACCATAATTATAAATCAATTATTTTGAATCCTCTCAGTTTAGTTGCATTGCTGTATTAGTCAACTAAGCTGCTACCAGCAATTCTTAATTCTTTAGAAAACACTTTCACCTATATTGCTTCAATAATTCCCATAACTGCCTTCTTAAATGACTAATATTAAACTCAAAACAATGCAAAACAGAACCTAATGCAGACTTCACATCTGAGAAGCAGAAGAATATGAAGGGGAACTTTGAACTTCAGGATGTGTGCAAATTTCAAATACTTATTTATTTTCCACTTTACTCATATAGAGTTATCTTGATCTTTGGGACATAGCCAGTTCTAGAAAGTTAAAGAGCCAAGAACAACAAAAAAACCCATACCTGATAATTCTTACAGAGTTGTATTGAAAACAATTCAAGGCAAGAGATGAAAATACTTTGACTATCTTGATGCTTAATATAGAATCACAACTTTCAGATAGAAGCAAGGCTGTCAGTAGAGTAGTACACGGAACAGCAAAGACAGGTTGTTTTTATGGGTAATTTGGAAAAATATATATTTTGTATTATAAATAGCTCTTCGGTATAGCCTTCAGTCGCATCCAGCACATCGGTCATAACACTGAAAATTTAAAAATAATAGAAAATCATACTATATTAAGTTGGTCTTGTGCTCCATAATAAATATTTCATTGGAAGAAACTGAGTGAACTTTTTCTGTGAACCAGTTCCAAGTCTACAAAGGCAACATTTCCATCGCAGTCTGAGAGCTTCACTGAGAAAGAAGAAACTGTGATTGGGGCTGGTCAGTGGACATTGCCCTTTGTCAGTACAGTCCTTTTATCTGCCCTGTCTCCATTTATTGTCAAAATCAATAAAAATGGATGTCAAGACCAATTTGACTCAATCAGCTTTAAAATAAATACTCAATTCTAAAAATACTTACAAAAGGAATCTTCTAAGCATTTTTTGAAGAAAGAAATTAAAAGAGCACTTGATGAGAAAGCCTCATGCTGATGATCATGGTGCACACCATTCTTTTCTTTCATTTCTAACGCCTGTTCACTGGATTACTTTACTGGCTACTTTCAATCATGGCTTTCCACCCCACCAAATTTAATTTAACTGAATGTAGTGATGTCAGTTACATGTAGTGAATCAGGGAGAAACTAATGATTATAGATAATGTAATTGTCCTGGTTAGTTGCCCTAGTGAATGTACTGAAACTTCCTGCTAAGGGAAGAAAAGAGTAACCGGCAACAGGAGTGCAGAAATTCCATTTCTTTCAAGTCTCCATTTCATCATTAATCATTAAGTAATCCAAGCATGCCAGCATCTAGACAGAACACGGTATGATAGGTAGCATAGTCTTCACCAAGAAGCACGTTATGACACGGCCACAAAGATAGCAGAATCATAGATGGCTATCAGTTTTATGCTTTCATCTCTAAAATTAAAAACATTAAAAATTGTCTATTGTGTAAGGTGTCATGCTAATAAGTATAAGCATAAAGATGTAGTTACTGCCTCAGTATTCTGTTAATATAACAAGATATCCAATCCCATTAGCTGCTAAAGACAAAAGGCTGATTTTGGCTTTGGATACTTCAGTCCATAGTTGGGCAAAACCACTGTTCTTTGGTCTGTGTTGGGGATACCAGGCATCAGATATGACAGACTACAGAAATCTTCAAAACATACTGGTAATTATAAGAGAACTAGCGTAAGTTTCAAATGATATTTTGGGGCTACAGGAAAACCTCAATTATTTTGTTCGGTTGCCTTAAAGATTCTTTGTTCTTCTACTTCAATCACTTGCTTCAAATCTCAGCATAAGCATCTGATAAATGAAGGATCCATGCCCCCTGGCATTCCCTAATCTTATGCCAGTTAGGAGTGTGATTGTCTAAGAGCCTTCTATAAGTTGGGTTTATGCATAATTAGGCTCCGATAAGGCTGTTCAGCTTGGGTCATTAATAACACTGCGTCTTTTACATCCACAGCTGCACTTCTGACTCTGTATCTGCACAGCATGCTCTCAGAATTGATTTTCTAGTCAAGGCAATTCATCTGTCTCAGCCCTTACTAGACTTCTCTCCTAAGCAAGACAGCTGACCAGGATTGGAAATGCAATTGGTGGTTCACAGCAAACCAATAAATGTGTTTTGACTCCAGTGAAAACTCAAATATCTCAATATTCATACCAAGTTGGAAAACACTTCATTGCTTATTATGACTGCCTGCCATGAACCCAGAAGGGGAGAAGGGTGGTGTATTACCAGTACAATTTACTTAGTGCTAACTGTAAATCAAAATTGTTACAGTGATCCATTTTATTTGGTTTTAATTACCTGACTATAATAGTAACTTCACGAAATGACCCTACTACTCCCTCCCACAAAAATGAAATAAAACTAGCCATGGGACTTTTGAAAAATTCCTTTAACATTGCAAATAAGTAAATACATACATACATACATACATACATACATACATACAAATAAATAAATCCTTTGGAAAATGTAGCCTGAATTCTCTTTTAGAAATACTAGGGAAGAATAATAATTAATATTGGTCAAATTGAAAGAATAAGCATTTAGTCCTTAGTTAGTTATCTAATATCAAGTGGTCAACTCAGAAATCATGCACACAAGTAACTTTGTATGGATTGAGCATGTTGTATTTATATATTTATGGATTTATGGATTATACACATACATATATGTGTAACACAAAGAAAGAGAGGTCACGTGTTTTAAAAAGAACAAAGGGGTACATGGAAAGGGTTGGAGGGAGAAAGGGAAAGGTAGGAAGCTATGTAACTACATTTTAATTTCAATAGTTTTAAGAACATTTTAAACAGAGCATGACTTCATTAAGAATGTTAGTTAGCACTGCTAAATCTTTGTTCCTATTTTTATGTTTGTTTGTGCTATTCTTAAAGTTCAAATCATCAGAAGAAGCACATAGGACAGTCAAATTATTACAATCATATCAAACCATAAGTATAAAAATATCATAAGCATTATTACTACAGTTTAAAAAGCAAAGCCACACAATCTGATCTAGAGGAGCATACCAGGCACACAATGGTAGTTTTCCAAATGTAGAATTATTTACATAACAAAATTATAAGAAAATTAGCTGCACATTCCTCCTTTAATTTAAACTGAGGAAGGGAGTGGAAAATTATTCTTATCTAAAATTAAAAGAATCTCCTGGGGACTTAAAACTTGTTCTGTAACCTTCCTTGGTCGCAACCCAGAAAAGTAGTTGATCTCTGCTTTATTTTGAATTCATCCACTGATTTTCAACTTCCTTAAAGACACTTTAAAGGCAAACAAGATCATCACTTATTTAAACAGATTTCAAAACTCAAATTTCACCCTAGGGCTATTGTAAATTAAAACCTACAGTCTGATGACTGAAACAATTTGCCAGTATCCTGATTCACTATATCAAAAATATAAAACATATCTTCTTTCTGATGATAAATATTTCATTCATATTTTGTAGAAATAACAATAGAAAATATGCAAATAATGGTAATTTTACTTGATGTTAAGCAGTTCCCTAATCCTCTCTCTGTGTCTCTATGTCTTTGTCTGTCTGTCTCTGTCTGTCTGTCTATCTCTGTCTCTCTCTCTCTCTCTCTCTCTCTCTCTCTCTCTCTCTCTCTCACACACACACACACACACACACACACACACATACTATTATGCCCCTAAGATTCTTCTCTAACAATTAGTGTACTCATATAGCTTTTTGCTATAGTTACACTTTCCTACCAGGATTAACTTTCTAAAATTATGTATATTTGCATATATATATATATATATATATGGTTTTATAATAGCTACAAAAAAGAGTTGGGTACATAACCACATAGGCCATTGCATGAAACAATTTCAACAAATAGAGCAAAGACACTGGGTATTATCTTATTTTAAGTATTGAGCTCCAAAAAACTTGAGGCTCTCTTGAATAGTGGCTTCTATATTTTTAGCACATCTTACTACTGATTTTTGGCAACATTTCTTAGCAGACATATTTTAAGTTGTAAAGAACATGCATTTTAGGTCACATTATCCCAGAAAGTGCTATCAAGTAGGATCTGAGTTTCTTCTTATTATATATGGACGTGATCAAAGGGAAGTAAGAAGACTTACAGCTGCTTCTCCCAACTTCACAATTTAAAATTGTTACTTTCTACACAAACTGTTTTGAAAACTAAAAAAAAAAAAAATCTCATTTGTAAAATGACTAGGTTAATTGATTTGAAATGAACTCTTTTGAGAATATGGAAATTATCTATAAGCTTTCAATTAACTGTAGTTTTACTATAAGCAATCCTTTAAAAGAATATTCCTGTTTGGCAAAACAACTTGAAATGAAATCTTACTACATGCCAAGAATCGTGTAAAATATTGAATCACCAACCAAACTAAGATTGACATAGTTCTAACATATGTATAGTTGTATTTTTTGTTTGTTTTTGCTTTTCATAATTTTTATTTTTATTTTTCTCCTTTCATTAAAATTATATTCTTTCCTCATACACTTTCCCTTCCCTCTACTCTTCCAAGTTCCTCACCACCTCCCCTCCCATCTGGATCTACTCCCTTTCTGTCTCCCATTAAAAAAGAACAGGCTTCTAAGAGGAAAAAACAAAATATAATAAAATAAAATGCAGTAAGTTAAAACAAAAACCATCACATAGAAATTGGACAAGGCAAGTCAACAAAAAGAAAGAACTGAGCCCAAGAGGAAAAAAAAAAAAAAAGAGTCCAAGAGAAGGCACAAGAATCAGAGCGAGACCCACTCATTCACAATCAGGAGTCCCATTAACAAAAACCTAAAAGCTATAACATGTCAGCTGAGAACCTGGTGCTGACCCATGTTGGCCCTGTGCATGCTGCTTAAATCTCTGTGAGTTCATATGAGCCTGCCCGGTTAATTCAGAATGCCTTTTTCTCTTAGTATCATCCATCACCTATGATTCTTACAATGTTTCAACCTCCTCTACAGTTGTTAAGAGAGTCAAAAGAGCAATATCGTATGAGCTGATTCAAGAAATAATGTGATGGTTAATAGGAGAAACTGACATGGAAGCACAAAGTTAAACTCTCATTGGGACTTTTTCAAAATTATGATATCAGAAGTAAAGGTAATAAAACTAGGTTAATCAAGAAAAAAAAGGTACATATTGAAAAAGAAACAAAATCTGCAAAAAGCCTGAGGCTCAAATATCATGATAAAGTAAGGAAATTTTAGAACCAGTAAGAACTCACAAAAGGGATCAAACCAGGCCTTTATAAAGAAGATGAACGAGGAGAAGAAAGAGGAGGCAAAAGAGAAGGAGCAAAATTATTACACAACTACACCAAAGGATGTGGAGGGTTATCCATCCCTCATTCTATATTCCATGGGCAAATGCACGTTTTCATGACTGAAGCAATTTTTCCTTGACTGCAAAATAAAAGGAAAATGTCATAGTGGTTAAGAATGCCTAGAGAAACAGTGATGGAGACTTCGAGGCCACGTTTGTACTCACTGACCAAAGAAGTCACCGCTTTATGCTTCATGCACACACTCAAGAGGTGAGGGCCAAAAGGAAATGAGTTCATTCACTCACTTACAATCCTGGACTCCAGGGCCAGGTGTCTAGTTCATTGACAGAATACTCATGTCTACATAAAAGACGGACCAGAACAAAGGACTCTGATGTCCAGAGTCTTGGAGATACATATCTCAGATAAGCTGCGCCTGCAACTCTCTTTTCTCCAATTGTACCATTTCAGCCTGTTGGGCAAAAAGGTCGAAAAGAAAAGAAATGATGTAGGGAGGTAATAAAGAAATTACCTATGCCTTCCATATTTAGGATTCAGATGTTTATTCCTTTTATTTTATTGAATACTCAAAAAGCCCTTGGATTCCTGTTTTATAATTTCTTTTGCTTAGTCTTCAAAGCAGACTGCAGTTGTTTTGACTACATTCTCCTTGTTTAAAAGATATATGTGAGGTAGCTTGCAGTAGAGGCATTATAGTAAGTCAAGGCTGTATGGTCCCCTCTAGTATAATCACAAAGCATGGGTAAATTTTAAAGGAAGAAAACAGAAAGCTATAACTAAGAGCAATTAAAAGATTAGTGTTTCTGTGAACACGTCACAGAACAGAAGTGTTGTAAGTTCTGTGAGGTGGAAGTGTTTGAATTCAGAAACAAGCAAGGTTTCTCAGCTTGTTCATTCCTAATTGTGGTCTTAACCAACATGGTTGAAGCCACCAGCCTTCAGAGAACTCTGTTAACCTAAGAAGCAGTGTATACACTGCTCAAGTGGCCAAGACTCTGAGACTAGGTACACCATGGGCCCCAGGGAAAATCAAATACTATTGTTCTGCTGAAGAAACATAGCAATAAAATGACGACCAAGGATAATCTGCTGCCGTACTATTCATAGACCAATCCTTCACTCAGTCATCATCAGAAAAGCTTCTTCCTGCGATATTTGGGAACAAATACAGAAAACAAAATTTGGGAACAAAACAAAATTTGGGAACAAATACAGAGACCCACAACTGTACCATGTTCAGAGACTGGGAGAGCTTGGGACATTTCATCCTAAATGGGACATCTCCTTCAAATTACTCCCCTCAGGGCTGAGAGAATCTGCAGACGAGGAGCCAGAAAGATTATCAGAACCAGTGTGCACAGATGCCACCAAGCAGACAGTGTCTTCCAGACTCAACAGGCCTGACACACTGATGAACTCACAGGGACAGTGGCAGCGTGCGCGCAGTCTGCACAGGTTCAAGCCACACAGAGTCCCAGCCCCGAGAGGACGAAGTGGACCCGAACTCCTACCTCTAATCCAGAAGCTGTCTGGAATCACCAGCTGGTTGCAAAGAAAAAAATAGTTTTCTTCAATGGAGTCTCACTAGGTATATAAACCACAGCTAAGGGTCAATGGGAAACAATCCCACCTACATTTTTTACACAAGAAGGGTGTGATTAAAATAACTGCAGTCAATTTTGAAAATAAAGCTATAGTGGTATTCTATTTGTACTGAAATGTGATTTTATTTGTATGTTAATAAATAAAGTTGCCCAGAGGTCAGAGTTTAGCAAACCATAGGGAAAGCCAGGGCGGTGGTGGTGCACGCCTTTAATCCCAGTACTCAGCAAGCAGAACTAGGTAGATCTCTGTGCGTTGGAGACACACGCCCTTAATCTCATTACCAACCATAGACCTGGAGGTCTGTACAGAGAGGCAGTGATGAGACAGCCACGTAGTTACAGGCCCTGACGAGGCAGTCACGTAGTTGGGTTTATGACCAATGAGAAGGAAGAACCAGAACTCTATTTAAGGACAAACGCACAGGAAGTAGCTCCCTTTTCGGAGAGGTTTCTTGGCGGAAGAAGCTAGACAGCAGCACGCGGGTAAGCTCCTAACTCTGACCTCTTGGGTTTTTATCTTTACCTTGGCTCTGTGTTTCTTATTTAATAAAACGGTTAGATACATCAACACCTGGCGCCCAACGTGACAAGACTCCATAAGAAACCGCTTGACTTGCGGCGGGTCCGCGGCTGATCCGGTTTCCCGCCTCGGCGGTCGGCTCCGGACGGCCTGGTCTCCAGCCGGGGCCAAGGTCGGTTTGGCCTCAGGCCCCAAGCGGTTAGCTTAAAAGCCGGTGCTACAAACAACTCAGGCCTGCCTGTAAAGCCACGCACGTGGTCGGAGTTTAAGGGAGCCGCAGCCCAGGCTTGACTCTACTCAAGCCGCAACACGTGGCGTGGCTGGATTTAAGCTTTTAGTGGCTACGCTTTCTTGCTTGCTGTCTTGCTCGCTTTCGCTTTCTCTTTCTCTTTCTCTCTCTCTCTCTCTCTCTCTCTCTCTCTCTCTCTCTCTCTCTCTCTTTCTCTCTCTTCACCTTGGACACT
Organism: Peromyscus aztecus; assembly: GCA_902168405.1. Lineage (NCBI taxonomy): Eukaryota > Metazoa > Chordata > Mammalia > Rodentia > Cricetidae > Peromyscus > Peromyscus aztecus. The sequence goes on from CABHPQ010137004.1 coordinate 43,100, forward strand.
AGGTGGCTGTTTTGAAATTCGCTCGGATTTCTACTGTTCTGCGCAGATTGGGTAAGTCAATTAACATATCAAATATTTTAAAGGAAACTATTTAACAGAGAAATTTTTCCACATTAAAAAAAAAAAATGGGTTTTCTGTGTGCATTGGAAGAAAATTTGTTTGCAATTTTAGGCAGTGTGACAATGGAACAACTGTATGGGATGATTACTATTGATAGGATTATGCAGTTTGTTACTATGTTTATACTCATTTTACTATTTAAAAGGATAGTCAATTTAAGTGCCAGGATCACAGTTTTAGAAAAACTTGTTAAACCTGAAAAAACTCAGACAGAAGAAATTAAGAGTGAAGTTGTGGATCATAAAGCTACAGAGAGAAAGCCTGTTTTCACACAGTCACCCTTAATTTATCCGGTAACCCTACAGCAGTCGCCTGATCAAATGACTACCCAAAATAATTGGGCTCCAATTGACATGTTGGATTTACGAAGGTTTAAGGAAGCAATAGTATCTTATGGCATGCATTCCCCATATGTAAAGCAAATGTTAAACTCTTGGTCAACATATAATAGGATTACACCACAGGACTGGTGGCAGCTGGCACAGGCTGTTTTAGAGCCAAGTCAGAAATTTCAGTGGCACATATACTTCAAAGAGGAAGCTAAAAACATAGAAAAACAATGGAGGGATAAAGGAATACAAATCTGCCAGGATCAACTTATTGGAGAAGGCCAATATGCTTCAGTCCACACACAATGTCTATATGATGTCCAAACCTTAATTCTATGTCGAACGGCAGCCTTGAATGCATGGGACAGAGTTGAGGAACCAGGAAAAAAAGCTGAGTCATTTACAAAGGTTACACAAGGCCCAAAAGAATCTTTCACAGATTTTTTACAAAGACTGGCTTCAGCAGTGAAGAGAAAGGTCCCCGATTCAGACGCTAGTCGGATAATAATTGAATCTTTGGCCTTTGAGAATGCGAATGCAGCATGCAAAAGAATAATCAGGCCGTTAAAGGCAAGATCTGCACCCTTGGAAGATTGGATTAGAGACACAGTTAATGTGGAGGATCATGATCATGATGATATGTGGGTAGGAGAAGCAATTTCAAGGGGTTTGAGGAATGTTAGATGTTTTGGATGTGGTAAGCAAGGACATTTGAAAAGGGACTGTAAACAGGTCATTCCTAGGAACAATGTTTCTTCAAGGAACAATGGCAACAGAATGCCCCTTCCTTCTGGAGTATGCAGAAGGTGTGGTAAGGGAAAACACTGGACCAATGAATGTAGATCAACAAGGGACAGACAAGGTAATCCTTTGCCTCAGTCTTCGGGAAACTCCCAGAGGGGCCTCTTGGAGGCCCCAACAGCAAATCCAGTTCAAGCCTTTCCTGCAGTCGCAGAGGAAATCCCTGCTCTGAGCGATTAAATAACCAAATGCCTATCGGAATAAATCATGCTGGTCAGAATGATGAAACAGAGAGAATAGAAAATTCAGGAAAAAGCATAAAGAAAATTTTTTGGCAAACTTCTATTAATGAACAAAGACCAAAATTAACAATAAAAATTAATGGTGTTTTGTTGTCTGGTCTGGTAGACACAGGTACGGACGTTACTATAATTGCACCAGAATTTTGGCATCCAACTTGGCCTCTTCAGGAGGTAAATGTTCAACTGTTAGGAATTGGGACATTATCTCAAGTAAAACAGAGTGCAAGATGGCTGGAATGTATAGGTCCAGAAGGACAGAGAGGTAAATTAAAGCCATATGTGGCTAACATAGCTATGAACCTGTGGGGTCGAGACTTGTTACAACAATGGAATACTCAGATTAATATCCCTCCAGTCTTGGAAACAAATAATAAACTAGCACATGTTGCTGAGAGAAATATTAGAAGACATTATTCAGAGTGGTCACCAGCCATCCATGTTATACAAGAACAGGGCACAACAACTGATGATCTCCCAAAGACACCAACAGCTCTACCTTTAAAATGGTTAACAGACAAGCCTGTATGGGTTCAGCAATGGCCTTTAACAACAGAGAAACTCCAGGCTTTAGAAGAGCTGGTAGAAGAACAGTTAAATGCTCAGCATATTGAAGAATCAACTAGCCCTTGGAATTCTCCTGTATTTGTTGTTAAAAAGAAATCTGGTAAATGGAGAATGGTAACAGATCTTAGAGCAATTAACAAAGTAATTCAGCCAATGGGCTCTCTACAATCTGGAATTCCTTTGCCTACTCTGTTACCAAAAGGATGGCCTCTCATAGTTATTGATTTAAAAGACTGTTTCTTTTCAATACCCTTACAAGAAAAAGACAGAGAAAGATTTGCTTTCACAGTGCCTACTTATAATAATTCTCAACCGGTTAAAAGATTTCAATGGAGAGTCCTACCACAGGGAATGTTGAATAGCCCAACTCTGTGCCAATATTTTGTACAACAGCCATTAGAAGTGATACGTAAAAAATTTCCTAAATCTATAATTTATCATTATATGGATGATATTTTGCTAGCTGACTCAAATGCAGATACTTTAGAAAGAATGTTTGAAGAAGT
>CABHPQ010137006.1:0-17159 GCA_902168405.1 Peromyscus aztecus
CTTCATCCTGTGAATTGGGGCCACTACCATCTCTTCACAGACAGAGAAACTGAGGCAGAACAAAGTTATTAATGCTTATATTTTGTTTGTCAGCAGTTACTGAACACCTACTGTATACCGATAATCATTTGTTATTACTAGTATGGATTCCACGTTGGTTGTTAGAGGTGGTTGCAGGGAGGTATGGATTTTGCTCAATGCTTGTGCAGAGGCAAGTTCCATCCTCAGCTGGGGTAGGGGGCCAGGGAGGGAGATGAAAAGTAAATAAGGAAACGAGATGCAGGAGGGGAAACTGAGGCTCATAGACAGGTCAGAGAGTCAAGGTCTCAGAGATGAACCAGATTTGAGACAGAGTTGTGAGCACAGCTGACTGGGTGGTCAGAGGGTCCTAGGTCAGCCAGTCACCTGGAGGAAAGAACTCTCCTCTTCCCTGGCAACAGTGAACAGATTCCCAAGGAAGGCTCTGATCGGTCCAGCCCAGGGGTGACATTATCTTGGAGCTAATCCCTGGGTCTGGCCAGTGTGGCCAGTTTGAGTTTAGCCCAAAGGCAAATAAGCCATTAGGTGTGTTCTAATTAGCTGGAGAAGGGTCACCTGTGAGATGGGGTGGCCTCCCACATCAGTGGTAAAGAGCTCCCTGTATAGAAGTATTTCCAGGGGACTGGAGAGATGGCTCAGTGGTTAAGAGCACTGACTGCTCTTCCATAGGTCCTGAGTTCAATTCCCAGCACCCACATGGTGGCTCACAACCACCTGTAATGACATCTGGTGCCCTCTTCTGGCCTGTAGGGACACATGCAGGCAGAACACTGTATACATAATAAATCTTTGGGGGAAAAAAAAGTGTTTCCAGAAGTTTCTGGAGAGGCCAGCCAGGCCCCCAGGTGACCCTTGTTGTGGTGACCCCATCCTGGCTCGCCCCTCAGCTTCTCTCCCATGTAGATTGGATGTCTACAGGGACAGACTCAGGGGAGCAGGTGCATGCAGTTGGTGCTCAGTGCTTGCACATGTTCAACTGCAGGATGATTCCCAGCACTGCTCAGGCTCCCCAGAGGACACCCCTCGAAGCAGTGGAGCCTCTGGCATCTTCAGCCTGAGGAACCTGGCCTCAGACTCACTGCTCCCAGCACTGCTGGAGCGGGCAGCCCCCGAGGATGTGGACCGGCGCAACGAGGCCCTCAGGCGGCAGCAGCGGGCCCCTGCCCTGCTCACCTTGTACCCTGCACCTGATGAGGTGGGTGCCCAGTGGCTCACTGCCCCCACCCTCAGAGCAGAGTCCAATACCCGACTAGGTGCCTGTGTGTCCAGCCAGCCTTAACTGGCTGCCTACTATACCCTAATGGCTGAAGGATTCTTGTCTGACCTTCATTATTGAGCACTAAGTGCTTATCTCTACGTTTATTCAACCAATATCCATTGTGTGCCTACTGTATACTTCTCTATTTAATCAATCAATGTGTTTTTTTGACATCTAGCAAATACTATTATGTTTTGTTTAACCAAACTGGGTATGTAGTGAATGGAAATACTCCTTGGCTATGATGAGGTTATTGGTATAAATACCAACAAACCTTTTTGAAGTTCAAAATATAGTCGTGGTGATGCACACCTTTAATCCCAGCACTTGGGAGGCAGAGGCAGGAGGATCTCTGTGAGTTCGAGGCCAGCCTGGTCTACAAAGGGAGTTCCAGGACAGCCAGGGCTACACAGAGAAACCCTTTCTTGAAAAACCAAAAAAGAAAAAGTGCATTCAAGCTTGGCATGGTGTTCCATGCTTATAATCCCAGCACTTGGGAGATGGGGTAGAAGGATCAGACATTCAAGGTCACCCTTGGCTCCATAGAGAATTCCAGGCCCACCAGGACTGCACGAGACCATGTCTTAGAAAAAACAAAGAAAACTGTGTAATACAGATACCTTACTGAGTGTTGTGCTTCAACCTGCTTTAGATGTGCTCAGAATACCCACCTTAGCCTGGAGTTGGGCAAAACCCTGAGGTAGAAAGACCTGTTTTATACTAAAGTGTTGACTGTCTTGTGTGGTGTTGTGTGGGTTTACACTCACAACCCTTGCCCAGTCAGAGTTGGAAACCTAACTGCTAAACTCAGAGACTTTGTATGTCTGTCTGCCCATCTAGCATTTACCGGGTGCTTTCTTTATACACTCTTATCTATCCAAACCAAATCTGTTGGCACTTCCTGTATATCCCTAACAGAATGGACCAGCATGCTGTATGGTTGATGCTGGGGATGGGGATGGGCTAGGAGAGGAGGCATTCCAGGCTGGGAACAGATGTGGAAAGGCCCAGAGGCAAGGCACTGAAGGGTCCATCGGGCTTGGGTGTTGGGGGCTGCAGCTGGGGTTGGGTGCAGCTAATCTCAGGCCAGGCATTCTAGAACCTTCCCGAAGAACCCATCCCAGACACTCCCTCTCTCCACAGGATGAAGCTGTAGAACGCTGCAGCCTCCCAGAGCCACCCCGAGAGCACTTTGGACAGCGGATCCTGGTGAAATGTCTGTCACTCAAGTGAGTCAGAGGACAGCCACACGGGCTTCCCTGTGAGGACTTGGTGGACTTTTCCTTCCCCTCTCAGAAGGCATAGGTGCCTAAACATGCTGCATCTGCACAGCACATGCTGTGCGCACACATACACACACACACACACACACACACACACACACACTCACACACTCCCTTCCACTCCCACCTCCTCGGCCAGCCCCCTCACTAGCTCCAGCTCCCTCCCTGGGAAACTGCCATGCTTCTTCCTACTCCCTGGTCCCCCAAGCTGTGCCCAGAGCTCCTCTGAGTCTCAAGACCTCTCCTCCAAGCATCTGTCATCACAGGTCTGTGAGACCCACTCTGTGGTATACCAGGTATAACTCCTGTGTGTAACAGGACTCAGCGAGTGTTTGTTGAATGGCTACATGAACCAACAGCTTGATTCCTAACTTTTGAGCTCGTGGCTGAGGACCAGAATGGAGCTTCTGTTTCCTGCTCCGATCTAGACAGAAATGGGGTCCGGGAGGGGCAGGACCAGGCTCTGAGTGCACTTCCTGTCCAGTTCCATTCCCACGCTCTTCTGGCTGCTCCTGGGGGCTGATACTGATGGGCCTTGAACGGTGGCTGGGAGCCAGGCTCCGCCTCTCCACCCTGTGTCTCAGCAGGAGGGTGGGCAGGCCAGAGCCAGACCCTTGTTTTTACAAGTATGATCTCAAGCAGGATACCTGTGCTGTTCTGGGCCTCAGTTTTCCCATCCACACTCACTTCACAGGGGAGGGGGAAGGTCATATAGAAACAGAGCTGCCTAAAATAGCAGGAAGTCTCATGTCCGCATAAAAGCCCACAGAGGGGCTGGGGTGCAGCTCAGCCGGTGGAAATGCTGGCCTGGCATGCATGAAGCCCTGGGATCTGTCCACAGCACCGCGTAGACAGGGTGTGATGGTGCCCGCCTGCAATCCAGCACTTGAGAGACAGAGGCAGGAGAATTGGGAATTTGGGGTCCTTCTTGGATACATAGGGAGTTGGAAGCCAGCCTGGGCTAAGTCAGACACTATCCCAAAAGGGGGTGGGGGAGGAGAGAGCACAGAGTATGTGGGTGACAGCTGTCCCAGAGCGAGTGGTCCCCGTTTACCCGCAGGTTTGAGATTGAAATTGAGCCCATCTTCGGCACCTTGGCCCTGTATGATGTGCGGGAGAAAAAGAAGGTGGGTGCTCTCCTCCATCCTCCCCTTCCTCCTCCCCAAGTATCTCCCCTGTCCTCCCTCCTTTTCTTCCTCCCTCCATTTTCCTCCTGCAAGGGGGGGGGGGGACGACTGTGGAGCAGTGTCCCCCAGCTAGCTGCCTCTCATATCCCCAGATTTCAGAAAACTTCTACTTTGACCTCAACTCGGACTCCGTGAAGGGGCTGCTCCGGGCCCATGGCGCCCACCCGGCCATCTCCACCTTGGCACGCTCTGCCGTCTTCTCCGTGACCTACCCCTCCCCTGACATCTTCCTGGTTGTCAAGGTGCCCACTGGAGCCCTGCAAGGGGGTGGTTTATAGTGATCAGAGCCAGAGGTGCAATAGACCATGATTCCAGCACTTGGAGGCTGAGGCAGGGGGATTGTGAGTTTGAGCCAGATTAGACTGCTTATAGAAACTTTGTCTCAAAAGCAAACAACAATTTCCTCTCCCTCTATGGATGGGGCAGGAAAGGTGAGCTAATGAATTCTGGGGTTTCTTTCTGTCATGGTTAGGTCAGTTAGGTTACAGCAGTGAAACAAATTACCAGCCCTTCAAGATGAGGGTTGAAATGGGGAAACTGAGGCACAGAGCATGTCAGGACCTTACGTAGGGTCCCACAACTCTTGCGGTGTCCAGGGCTGCAGTTCCTGCCCTGTCATGAAGAGTCACGGCGTCAGTGTGGACTGATAAAAATGTCACGTGTGTGGTGGCGAATGCCCATTAGCCCAGCTGCCAGGGAGGCTGAGGCAGGCTCCCACTGCTGTGACAAACACCATGGCCAGCCACAACTTGGGGAGAAAAGGGTTATTTCAGATCATCCCTCTCGGGTCGCACTCCGTCCTAAAGAGAAGTCAGGGCAGGAACTCACAGTAGGAACCTGGAAGCCAAAGCTGAAGCAGAGGCCGTGGAGGAGTGTTGCTTGCTCACGGACTGCTCTTGCTGACTTGCCAGCCTGCTTTCTTATACAACCTGGGACCACCTGCCCAGGGTGACACCCACCACAGTGATGCCTCCCACATCAGTCCTTAATCAAGAAAATGCCTCACAGACTGGCTTACAGGCCAGTCGAGGGCAGTAACTTTCTCCATTGAAGTTCCCTCTTTCCAGAGAACCCTGGCAGGTGTCAACTGACCAAAAGCCAACCAGAACACAGGCGGATTGCAAATCTGAGTCCTGCCTGTGAGACTCAATTTCAAAATATAAATGGAAAAGGCTCAGCAGTAGAGTGCTTTCCTAGAATCCTCCAGTGAGGGCCTGGAGGCATGGCTCAGTGGTAAAGTGCTTACCCGGTGTTTGGGAGGCCCTGGTTTCCATCATCCCCACTATAAGAAAGATGAAGAGGTGCTGGTGGTGCACTCCTTTAATCCCAGCACTCGGGAGGCAGAGGCAGGCGGATCTCTGTGAGTTTGAGGCCAACCTGGTCTACAGAGTGAGTTCCAGGACAGCCAGGGCTACACATTGTGAACCTGTCTCAAAACAAGGGGGGGGGGGGGGCGTTGCTGGGATGCTGGAGAGATGCCCTAGCAATTGAGAGCACCCACTGCTCATGCTGAAGACCTTTGTTCAATTCCCAGCGCTCATGCTGGGTGGATCCAGTGCCCTCTTCTGGCCACCATTCAGCCATGCATAATTAAAAGTAAAATCTGTTAAGAAAAAGTGAAAAAGAGCCAGGCATGTGGCGCACGCCTTTAATCCCAGCACTGGAAGGGCAGAGGCAGGTGAATCTCTGAGTTCGAAACCTATGTAGAGAATTCTGGGGCAGCCAGACCTACACAGTGAGATCTCGGAAAAACAAACAAGATGAGAAGGCGGGGGAGTGTAGGGAAAACATCAACAGCTTAAGCTGGGGTGGAGTGAAGGGGTTAAGACACAGTTGAAAATGGAGCTGCTGGCAGACAGCGTGCTAGAAGTCAGTCCTGAGGACAGTGGGGCCATGGCAGCGGTCCGTGTGGGATAGGTAGTGATAGAGGCTTGCTGGGATGCCCGGGTCCCCGTGGGTCCAGGGGGGTCCAGAAGATGGGAAGGTTGCTAAGGAGTCCCTGGCTGGGTCCTTTCGCCCTGCAGCTGGAAAAGGTGCTTCAGCAGGGAGACATCAGCGAGTGCTGCGAGCCTTACATGGTGATGAAGGAGGCGGACACAGTGAAGGTAGGTGTGGGTGAGCTGGACAGGGTGGGAGGGCAGGGCCTGCGGGGGCGGCACAGGGGAAGGACGCTGAACTGGGGGGCGGTGCGTGTCCCCACAGAACAAAGAGAAGCTGGAGAGGCTGCGCCTGGCCGCCGAGCAGTTCTGCACCAGGCTGGGCCGCTACCGCATGCCCTTCGCCTGGACGGCTGTGCACTTGGCCAACATCGTGAGCAGCGTCGGGCCGCAGGACCGGGATTCCGACTCCGAGGGCGGTGAGGACGCGCTGCTTGCTGGCTCTCAGCGTCGTTACCTTCCCCTGCCACCTTCACCCTCTGTCTGATTCCTGTCCTCCTCGGCCACCATGCCGTCTCCTAGAGCGCAGACCGACTTGGGCAGAACGCCGCCGTCGGGGGCCCCAGGACCGAGGCTGTAGTGGGGATGATGCCTGCAGCTTCTCCAGCTTCCGCCCGGCCACGTTAACTGTCACCAACTTCTTTAAACAGGTGACCTTGGTCTAGGACAAGGAGCCTGGGAGGAAGGGAACACAGGGATTCTTCCCCTGGGGCCCCATCCATCTTGGGGACTTTCAGCCCTTGCCTTGGGGAACCTGTAACTGGCAGGAGGCAGAACGGCTCAGTGATGAGGACCTTTTCAAGTTTCTGGCGGACATGCGGCGACCGTCGTCCCTGCTGAGGCGTTTGAGACCTGTGACTGGTGCGTGACACACCCAAAAAGGAGAGCTGTTGCCCACATAGTCATTCAGCAGACCATCGTGGGGGACTGGGGACTCAACCCCTGCCCGGATAGGCACTGGAAGGAACAGGGCAGTTGTGGGGGTTTGCTCCTAATGGGTGCAGCCCCCAGAGAGCCCCAGCAGAAGGGCCCCAGTGCAGGAGGCTGAGGCGGGTAAAAACTGAGTTCTTTCTCCCCAGCTCAGCTCAAGATCGACATCTCCCCGGCACCCGAGAACCCGTACTTCTGCCTGTCCCCTGAGTTACTGCACGTCAAGCCCTATCCAGACCCCAGGGGGCGGCCCACCAAGGAGGTCCTGGAGTTCCCTGCCCGTGAGGTCTACGCCCCCCATACCAGCTACAGGTACAGCTTCTGTGGCTGGTGGGGCCCCCATTCTGTGGGGGGGGGTGTTGTGGGGGGGTGCTCCATTGTATGCAAGTGAATGTCTGCATGTGTACAGAGGCCAGAGAACAGTCTTGGGTGCTGTTCTTCAGGAGTTATCCACCTGGTTTTAAGAACCTTTTTATCGTATTTATTCATTTTATTTGTGTGTGGTGGGCGGCAAGCGTGGAGGTCAGAGGATAACCCGCAGAATCAGTTCTTCTCCACCGTGTGGGTTCTGAGACTGGAACTCCTGTTGCCAGGCTCGTGGTGACACCTTCACCCTCTGAGCCATCTCAGTATCCCCACCTTTTTTCTTTAACATTTATTATTACTATTATTATTTGTTGAGACAGGGTCTCACTATGTAGCCCTGGCTGGCCTGGAACTCACAGAGATTTCTTCTACCTCCCAAGTCCTGGGGTTAAAAGTGTACACTACCGTGTGTGTGTGTGTGTGTGTCCGTCTGTCTGTCTGTGTCTGTGTGGGAATGTGCACCTGTGTGTGGGTACAGGCACCTGTGTGGGAATGCTCACCTGTGTGTGGGAATGCTCACCTGTGTGTGGGAACGCTCACCTGTGTGTGAGAACGCTCACCTGTGTGTGGGTACAGGCACCTGTGTGTGGGTACAGGCACCTGTGTGTGGGTACAGGCACCTGTGTGTGAGAATGCTCACCTGTGTGTGGGTACAGGCACCTGTGTGTGGGTACAGGCACCTGTGTGTGAGAATGCTCACCTGTGTGTGGGTACAGGCACCTGTGTGTGGGTACAGGCACCTGTGTGGGAACGCTCACCTGTGTGTGGAAACGCTCACCTGTGTGTGGGAACAGGCACTTGCCTGTAGGTACGCCTACATACATGTGGGAATGTGCGTCTGTGTGAGGTGCTGAGGAGACCAGAGACTTTGGGTCCCCAGGAGTTGGAGTTGCAGGTGACTGTGAGCCCCCTGACCTGAGGGATGGAATGGAATGTGGGTGGGTCCTCTGCAAGAAAAACACGTGCTCTAAACCAGAGCCTTCTCTCCAGCTGCCAACCTTTTTGTTCTCAGACAGGGTCTCTCATGGCCTGGAACTTGCCAGATAGGATAGACTGGCTAGAGATCCACCTGTCTCTACCTCCCCGTGAACTCCTGATCCCCCTGCCTCTGCCTTCCCCGCGCTGAGATGACCGTGTGCACCGCGGTGTGTGGTTCTGTAGTTGGGACCCAGGGTATTGTTACACTGGGCAAGTGCTGTGTCACCTCGGCCCCAGCCCAGCCCCAGACCCCATTCTTGCAGACACAGACACAGGCACTCGGCGTAGATAACCTCTGTTCTGTTTATTGTGGTGTGTGGGGGCACGAAGGGACTCATGTACGTTCTCCAGCCCTCTTCCACAGGCCTCTGTCTTCTGCCTTCCTTCCCGCCTGCTTGCTCCTGTCTCCGCTCTCTGTCAGGAAGCGGAGTGCACTGGCCAAGCCCAGCCGGCGGCGGGCAGCCAGCTCTGTCTGCCCTGCTCAGGGCCTCGTGGATCACGTTCAATGTTCCTAGCGGCGTGACTGCTTCTCAATGACATCCAGGCAGTCTCAGGCCGGGAGGGCTGCCGTGTGGAGCCTAGGGAGGGAGACAGCTCAGTCAAGGTCAGTGTGGGGTGGGGACACCCTTCAGTGGACCTAGGCACCGCCCCCCCTGCCCCCCCCCCAAACATGGGTCCTCCACCAGACTCACCTCTCCTGGATCTGTCGCAGCCACTGCTGTTGCTGGGCTATCTCCCTCTGCTGTCGCTGAATGTGGCCCGTGAGAGCCCATAAAACGTGGCTCTGTTTGTCAGCTCGAGCCTGTGGGGTAGCATAGAAACCTCAGCTGGGGGTCTGGGTCACCTCCCATCTCCTGACCACTGCCAGGTCTCTCTGTTAAAATCCATATGATCCAGCAAATGCCTAAGACCCTTTGGCCTCAGTTTCCCCATTTGTAAAGTGTGTCTAAGACAGGACTTGCTTTGTATAATTTGTAAATGGGCATCAAATAGTACTGATTGGGTTCTCAATACATGGCCCCAGATACCACAGTAACGAGCATTTATTGAGCACCTGTTGTTCCCATGGCCCCTGCACTTTGAGGCTCTAGCTTTGCTCTGAAGTGACCGTTCCTGCTCTTATTTTAAAATTTATTTTTTTTAGTGCCATAGCACAAATGTGGAAGTCAAAGGACCACTTTTGGGAGAGGGTCCTCTCCTTCCACCACGTGGATCCTAGGCATGGAACTCAGGTCACTGGGCTTGGCAGCGAGGCCTTTACCTGCTGAGCTGCCTTGCCAATCCCATTGTTCATTCATTCATTCATTCATTCATTTTGAGACGGGGTCTCATGTGGCACAAGCTTAGCTCAGATGTCTGTCTAGAGAGCACCTTGGACTCCTGGCTGGGGTTGCAGGTGTGTGCACCGCACCCCATTATCCTTCTTTTGTTTTGTTTTTTTTTTTTGACACAGGCTGTCACCATGGAGCCCAGGCTGGCCTCTGACTATGTAGACAAGACTGGCTTGAAACGTTGGCTCCCCCTGCCCTGCCTCCGGGGTTCTGGGGTCACAGGCAAGCACCACCATGCCACCACCATGCCTGGTTCTTTATCTGACTTGCAAATGGGAAAGTGGAGGCCCAGAAGGTCACTGAGGGTAGAACCCCACATACAATTGGGGGTGTCCTCTAGCTCAGGGTTCAGAGGTGGCTTCTGGCTGGGAAGCAGGGCTGTACCCCTCTCAGACCTAGGAGCCCCTTACCTTTAAGGTCTCAAATTCTTGGTGGGCTTGGCCCAGCCAGGCACCTCTCAGCTGGACTTGGAGTCTCCGTACAGTGTCCCGTAGAGCTTGCTGGGCCCGGGCCACTTCCCCCAGCGATAGGGCTGTGGCCTCTGCTTGAAGGTGTAAGGCATCCTCCTCTACCTGCTCAACAGATGGCGTGGCGTCAGTGAGGTCACTGGTGTGGCTGCGTTCACCTGGCACTTTATCCCTTTTCCTCTATTATGAGCTACCCAGGACAGTGGGACATCCTCGACTTAACTTTTCCTCAGACTCTTATCCATCCCACAACACCCCAGCTCCAGTGCCCACCTGAATCTCCAACAAGCTGGTGCGTAGCTCCTGTGTGGCATCCCGGCCATGACTGACCTCTGTTCCCAGGAGTCCCAGTGCTTGGTCAAAGAGGCCCAGGCTGCGCCCAGCTTCTGTCAGACGTGCCTCTGTGGCTCTGTACACACCGTTGAGGGCCTGGCCTAGCTGTAAAGCCCCGTGAAAGAGCAGGGTCAGCTCTTCATATTGAGCTGGCTCTGGGCCCCCCAGAGGAGCCACTGGAGCAGGCTGCACTGCTGTCGTTAAGGCCCACAGGAGGCAGAGAAGGAGCACAGCCATGGCTGACAGTCTGGGGGGTGTGGCTCCTGTGCCACTGTGGGCCCCCTTTTATTTCCACAGGCTGCCATTAACCCCCTTCTCCCTGGTCAATGGTTAGCCATGGTTGCACAAGGACCTGGCAGGGGCGCAGCCATTGCATCAGGCTGATGGCTAAGCAGGCCACGCTGGTATCACGCTGGCTAGAACTCAGGGCCAGCTGTGGCGGGGGTGGAGTGGGGGTGGAGGTGGGGCAGTGGGGAGCTCAGGCCCTAGATCTCAGCACCGGGGCTGTATGACTGCAGACAGCATGCCTTGACCCTCAGTTTCCATCTGAGCCCAGGCCTGGCCTCCGTGAGCCACGGCTGTCTACACACTGACGCAGCGGGGCCAGTGTGTCACCCAGAGGGGCCACTGGAGCAGGCCGGAGGCTCCCGACTGTCAGCCATTTACATGAACTCCCGGGCACCGTGTGTCTCCCGCTTTCCTTGTCTCCTTCCTGCAAGGGGTCACTGTGGGCGCGGCTGACAGCTGGGGGGAGGGGGCAAGAGTGACATGACGCCCCCTCCCAGGTTATGAAGCCTGACTCCTGGCCCAGTCTGTGCTCGGTTCTAATTTTGATTTAACTTCCTAGAAGACTCAGGACAAGTACTGCACCTCATTTTCCACCTAGGGGTCCCACGTGTGGTAATACCATTTGTTGAGCACCCGCTATGTGCACCCGGAAAGAACAATCATTGATTGCAAATGCAAAGTTAGTAAGTAAATCAGGTGTGGAGGCTGAGGCACGAGGAACTTGGGTTCAAGGCCAGCCTGGACTACAGAACTAGACCCTTTCTTCTCTCAAGAAAACAAAGGCTGAGGTAAAGCTCAGAGGAGGAAGGCTTGCTGGGCGTGTGCCAGGCTGTGTCCCATTCCCCAGCAGCACAGAAAATGGCCGTGGAGTTAGTCATGCTGAGTGTTTGGAGTGGAGCGTGGCACCCAGGGGGTGCCACAGAGGTGTGCCGTGTGGTGGCTGTCACGGAGGTCATTGGTTGTTGGTATATTGTGTCACAAAGGCTGAGCTGGCAGGCCAGATGCCCCCATTACACAGATAGAGCAACCGAGGCCTACAGGGTTTGGGGCTGTGCAGTGACAGCTGGGGAGAGGGAGCAGGACCAGGACTCCAGCGCCAGGTTCTGATTCTGTGTCCACCTGAGAGACAGACGCTATGTAACTCCAGTGGGCCAGCCAGGTGGTGAGGTGAGGAGGCAGCCATGCCTCCTGGCTATCTGGACCACCTTTGTAAGAGGTTTGTTTGATTGTTTTAGTTATATGTGTCTGAGGGCAGGGTGTGAGGCATCAGGTCCCCCTGGAGCTGCCTGATGTGGGTGCTGGGCATTGGGTTTGGGTCCTCTCAAAGAGCAATGGGTGCTCTTAACTGCTGAACCACTTCTCCAGCATCCAGGCTACCCTTTTAGACCTCGGCCCTCGGGAGCTGGAGCTGGGGCTCAGCTGGAAGAGTGCTTGCCTAGTTTGCACAAGGCCCTGCCTTCTGTCCCCAGTGCCACCAGGAATAGTGGCACATGCCTGTCATCCCAGCACTTTGGAGGTGGAGACACAGGACGTCAAGAGTTTAAAAATCATACCCAGCTAACTGGCAAACTCAAATCTGCCCTGGGCTACATGAGACCCTGTCTCGAATGCTTGTTGTTATTTGTGGGGTTTTTTCTGAGACAAGATCTCTCTATGTAGCTTTGACTGGCCTAGAACTCGCTATGTAGACCAGGATGACCTTGAACTCGAATTCAAAAAACAAAACAAAACAAAAAACCCTGGCTCTCAGTGCCCATCTGTGCCTGCCCTTGTACCTCCCTGAATCCAGATGTGTGCATCAAGAGGTTTTAACTGCTGGGGTAGTGGTGTCCACCTTTTATCCCAGCACTCGGGAGGCAGAGGCAGGCGGATCTCTGTGAGTTCGAGGCCAGCCTGGTCTACAAAGCGAGTTCCAGAACAGCCAGGACTGTTACACAGAGAAACCCTGTCTTGGAAAAACCAAACAATGGCAACAGGAAAAGAGGTTTCATCTGTCCGTGACCCTCTGTGATGCCTGGGACCACAGCCCACCCTGTCCCGAGTGCACCTGCTTCATGACCCTCTCTCCAGTGACTGCGTCCCCAGCCCTCTAGAGAGTCCCCCACCTCCAATTCCTCCTTTTTCAGGAACCTGCTCTTCGTGTACCCACACAGCCTCAACTTCAGCAGTCGCCAGGGCTCTGTGCGCAACCTGGCCGTGCGGATCCAGTACATGGCTGGCGAGGACCAGAGCCAGGCCTTGCCGGTCAGTGCGGTGACCCTGCTCTGGAGGAAAGGGGATGGGGCAGGCAGAGGTTGTCCCCAGCGAGTCCCTCATGTTCTTCCTTCCACAGGTCATCTTTGGGAAATCTAGCTGTAGTGAATTCGCCCGAGAGGCCTTCACACCAGTGGTCTATCATAACAAGTATGCAGGGTTGGGTATTCCACATGGCTGACCCTGGGGATCTCTGAGGGGGTCAGGGAGGCCGAGTGTAGGGAGAGTATGCATGGAGCAGGGAGAGCAGAGACTTAAGTTTCGGCATGCAAATAAGGTAAGTTGAGGCAGGGAGTCATCCTATGAGACTCCCACTCCCTAGCTGGCCCCCAGCCCCTGGCCCTGTCTTACCAGGTCTCCTGAGTTCTACGAGGAATTCAAGCTGCGACTTCCCGCCTGCGTGACCGAGAACCATCACCTCTTTTTCACCTTCTATCACGTCAGCTGCCAGCCCCGGCCAGGAACAGCCCTGGAGACACCCGTGGGCTTCACCGTGAGCCACTGTTACCCCCCAGCTTCCTCCCGACCCCTCCCCCAAGGTCTCCGGCCACACCTGACCCTCACCATTCATCTTCTTCCCAGTGGATCCCTCTGCTACAGCACGGCCGCCTGAGGACTGGTCCCTTCTGCCTGCCTGTGTCCGTGGACCAGCCTCCACCCAGCTATTCAGTCCTGACCCCGGATGTACGTGCCTGTGCCCCCAACACCGACGCCTTCGTTGCCCTGGTCCTCACAGCCTCCTCCCGCCTCCCTTCAATGCCCTGGAGAGCCTTTAGCATCAGTGGGCACCTGTGGGTCCCCTGTGCCTCCTGCCACCCCAACAGAATGTCTCTGTGGGTGGTTGCCTCCCATGTGTCTCTTTCCATACCCCACAGGCCTCTCCTCTCTCGCTGTCCCCCAGCCTCTCTGTTCCATTGACAGTCTTCCCTTTGTGATTTAAAAAAAAAATCTTTTATTTGTTATTTTGGGGGTATGGCTCATGTGCCCTGTGTGTGAAAGTCAGAGAATAGGTTTTCGGAGTCTGTTCTCTGCCATGCAGGTCCCAGGGCTTAGATGCAAGTTATTAGACATGGTGGGTGGTTCCAGTGGGTGAGAGCCTCTTGCTGGCCCTGGAATATTTATTTATTTATTTATTTATTTATTTATTAGACAAGGTCACACACAGCCCAGGCAAGCCTGGAATTCTGGTAGTCAAGGATGACCTTGAACTCCTGATCCTTGCCTCTGTCTCCCAAGTATTGGGATGACAGGCGTGTATCCCCTCCATCAACCCCATTATATTGCTACCACCATCCTCTTCTCCTTCTACTAGCTAATGAACAAGTCTGACAGTTTCAAGTCCCCCCTTAAATGCTATTCCTAGGCCATGGCTTTTTCTAGTTAGTTTTCACTCTGAACACACCCCTCAGTTTCTGTGGGTTTCCAGCCTGCCCTTAGGGCTCCCTTAGGGACAGGGTATCCTGCCACTCCCTCAGGCTGGGCTACTTTCTGGCCATGGTGTCGCAATGGCGAGGGCTACGGCCTGGTCTGGTGGCCTGATGCATGGGGGAGGGTCAGCTTGTGCCCACCCCGCCCCTCCCTCCCACAGGTGGCGCTGCCGGGCATGCGCTGGGTGGACGGTCACAAGGGTGTGTTCAGCGTGGAGCTCACAGCTGTGTCGTCCGTGCACCCGCAGGTACGGGGTGGGATGAAAACCCAGGCTCCCTGGCCTGTCCCCCTCCTGCCTACCCCGGGATTGAGCAAGACGCGCTTGCAACTGGCTGGTAAAGGTCTGGCCTCCAGCCACGGGGACGTGACTTCATCCATCTGATCTAGATTGCTGACTCAGGTGGGGGTGCACCCCCGCCCCCCACCCCTGCTCTCTGCTCACTCCATGCCCTTCCCTCTCCTCAGGACCCCTACTTGGATAAGTTCTTCACCCTGGTACATGTTCTAGAAGAAGGGACCTTTCCATTCCGGCTCAAGGAGACGGTGCTGAGTGAGGCCACCGTGGAGCAGGAGCTGAGAGCCAGCTTGGCCGCTCTGCGCCTCGCCAGCCCAGAGCCCCTTGTGGCCTTTTCCCACCATGTTCTGGACAAGCTTGTCCGCCTGGTGGTGCGGCCACCGGTCATCGGCGGCCAGATAGGTGAGCCGTGGTGGTTTTAGGCCTGTTTCCCCAACCCTGGGTTTCTTCCTGTAGTTCATTTGTTTCTCTGGACTCTCAGAGCACCTCGCCCCAGTGCTGGTCCTTTAAGATCCCCATGAGCTCTTGCACCCTATCTACCCTCCCCTCCTCTGGAAGGTGCGTGGGGACCTGAGAGGCTCTGGGCTGTGGAACTTGACCTTTGCTCTGTCCGACAGTGAACCTGGGCCGAGGGGCCTTTGAAGCTATGGCTCATGTAGCCAGCCTTGTGCACCGGAGCCTGGAGACTGTCCAAGATTCCCGTGGTCACTGCCCGCTGCTGGCTGCCTATGTGCACTATGCCTTCCGCCTCCCTGGCGGTGACCTCGGCCTGCCAGGCGGTGAGTGTTAGCGGGGAATGCTGGGCCACAGGAAACCGTGGTGAGAACAGCACACTAGGCAGGAGAGAATAACCCTCCGTCAAGGCCCCGGGGCCTCACGGCCTCGCTTGGGTGACTTACGAGGTAGACACCATCTCACCCACTTTGCTCTGGCCCCAGGGCATGTTTCTACACACTTGACCAGCAACTGATTCAGCCCATCAGCAAGATGCTGAGAGCAGGGCTTAAGACAGGCTGCCTAGTGTTGAGCGACCATTCTGCTGCCTAGACGCTCAGTGACCCTGGCCTTACCTCTCCGAGCCTGTTTTCCCATTTTTATCATTTATTTATTTATTTATTTATTTATTTATTTTGGGGGCAATTTCTCTGTGTAGCTTTGGCTGTCCTGGAACTCGCTCTGTAGACCAGGCTGGCCTCGAACTCACAGAGGTCCGCCTGCCTCTGCCTCCTGAGTGCTGGGATTAAAGCCGTGTGCCGCCACCACCCGGTTTGTTTTCCCATTTTTAAATGGGGATAATAGTAGTGCTCACTTCATGAGGACACCAATAGTCACAGATAGCATTGATCTTGGAAAGTTCTTCCTACAGTGAGCATTCACTGAGACTGGCTTTGGCGGGGTCTGAGAATGTAGCTCAGTGACTTGCATGAGGCACTGGGTTTGAACTCCAGCACCAGAAAGAATGGCAGTGAGGGCCAGGTGGTGGCGCACGCCTTTAGTCCCAGTGCTTGGGAGGCAGAGGCAGGAGGATCTCTGTGAGTTCGAGGCCAGCCTGGTCTACAGAGCAAGTTCCAGGACAGCCAGGGCTACACAGAGAAACCCTGTCTCGAAGGAAAAAAAAAGTGGTGAGGGGCATAGAGGGAGGGACAGAAAGGGAGAGAGAGAAGGAAAGAAGGAGAGGAAGGGAGAGAGAGAAGGAAGGAAGGGGAGGAAGGGAGAGAGGGGCTTGGGCTGGGGGAAGCTCCTGGTAGCTTAAGTGTTTAGCCTGCACAAGACCTTGGGTTTCATCCCCAGCACTGAAAGAGAAGTTAGCTTTTTCTCATTTGTGCATAATGAACAGCAGCTGTGAACACACAGGCCCCAGGCTCTGTTCCCAGTGTGTTCTGTCTGCCCCAAGTCACTGTGAAGCAGTAGCCATGTTCAGCTCCATTTTACAGTGAGAACGTGGAAACTCAGAGAAGGGCAGTGAGTTCACCCAGGGCTGCTGTTTGGGAAGGGCCTGGGGTCATCCTGGCAGGGGCTGAGCTGATGGTTCCCTCTCTCCTCAGGGGCCCCTCCACCAACGGTGCAGGCCGCCACACTGGCCCGCGGCTCTGGCCGCCCCACCAGCCTCTACCTGACACGCTCCAAAAGTATCAGCAGCAGCAACCCTGACCTGGCCGTGGTCCCCGGCTCTGTGGACGATGAGGTGTCCCGCATCCTAGCCACCAAGGTAGGGCAAGGGGACCCGAAACCTCCAGTCTCAAAGGCCTGGCTGCAGGCTAGGTGGGCGGGTGAAGAATCTCCATGCTGATGGAGGAAGGAAAACCAGAAGTCGCTGTTCAGAAGAAGGCTGTGGCCCGGCTGTGTGGCCCGGCTGAGGCTCTGACAGCTGCAGGGTTGCTCTGGGGACTCTGCACTGTTCAGCTGACTGGAGAATGGGGGGAAGAGCTTGGCCTGGCTCAACAAAGATGTCCATGGTTCACCAGGTGCATGTACACATGCAGCCTGTGCACACTAATACAAAGGTGTGTGTACACATGCAGCCTGTGCACACTAATACAGAGGTGCATGTACACATGCAGCCTGTGCACACTAATACAGAGGTGCATGTACACATGCAGCCTGTGCACACTAATACAGAGGTGTGTGTACACATGCGGCCTGTGCACACTAATACAGAGGTGCATGTACACATGCAGCCTGTGCACACTAATACAGAGGTGTGTGCACACATGCG
The DNA here is from genome assembly GCA_902168405.1 of Peromyscus aztecus. Taxonomy (NCBI): domain Eukaryota; kingdom Metazoa; phylum Chordata; class Mammalia; order Rodentia; family Cricetidae; genus Peromyscus; species Peromyscus aztecus. The sequence continues at coordinate 17,090 of CABHPQ010137006.1, forward strand.
GCCTGTGCACACTAATATGAACATGTGTGTACACATGAGCATGTGAACACTAATATGAAGGTGTGTGTAC
>CABHPQ010137006.1:23422-39650 GCA_902168405.1 Peromyscus aztecus
GAGTAAGAGTTGGTGAGGACGTGGAGGATGTGGGGCACATCCTGTGTCTCTTAGCTTAGTACCCGTATACAGTAGGAACACAGTAAATGAATGTTGCTCTTCTGAGGCCCTGATGATCGTTGAGGCCCCAGGATCACCAGTTCCAATCCCCACAGGAATTAGGCAAACAGCAGTCCTGGTCACAGTATTCTTATGGAAGCATTCATTGAGCACCTTCTGCATGCTTCCAGCTGGATCATAGCCATCCATGAAGTGTGAATGTTATCTCTACTTTACTGATAGGGAAACTGAGGCAGAGAGTGCAGAATAGCGTAACCTGGTACCAGGCTACTGGGGAAGGAGAGGTAAAAGGGTTTGAATCCAAGTCACCCTCTTCTGTGGGGGTGTGGGGGCCAGAGAGAAAGCTCCCCAGACATAACAGCCATTGCACTACTCCATCCAACCATATTCTGCAAAAGTGTCTCCTATTTTTTTTTATTAAAAAAAAAATAAGTTGGCTAGTGGTGGTGCACACCTTTAATCCCAGCGCTCAGGAGGCAGACGCAGAAGGATCTCTGAGTTCAGGCCAGCCTGGTCTACAGAGTGAGTTCCAGGACAGCCAGGGCCACACAGAGAAACCCTGTCTCAGAAAGCCAAAAAGAAATTTTTAAAAAAATTTTATATGGATGATTGCTTGGCCTGTGCGCTATGCTCAGTGCCCTTGGAGGCCAGAAAAGGACTTTGGATCCAGGAGTTACAGATGATTGTAAGCAGCCTGTGGGTGCTGAGAATCAAACCCCAGGTCGTCTGGAAGAGCAAGCCTTAACCACTGAGCCACTCTCCAGCCCCATATCCTGATTTTTTTAAATTGCATTTATTTATCTGTTGTGTTGTGTGGTGTGTGAAACATGGTGCATGTGTGGAAGTTAGAAGAATGTCCACGGGAGGCAGTTCTGCTTCCGTCATGTGGGTCAAACTCCAGACATCAGGCTTGTCAGCAAGCACATTCACCCTCAGAGCCAGCTTCCCGCCCATCTCTTCTGATTTTACCTTATTTTTAGACAGTCTCACCCTGTAGCCCAGACTGGCCTGGAACTTGCTATGGAGACCGGGCTGGCTCCCAGCTCAAAGAGAACCACCTGCCTCCCAAGCACTGAGATTAAAATCGTGTGCCGCCGTGGTCAACTCTCCTGGATTTTAAAGAGATGTCATTTGAGGATGTGATAGGAACATTTCAGGTTTGGGAAATGCTGCCCTTGTTACACAATACCAGCGACCTTGGTGTCCCTGGAGCTGTCCCAGCGCTGACATAAGTGTCGTTGATGGGCACCACACTTCACGCATTCCTTTGGCATGTAATGAACACCAGCTGTATCTGGCTCCATACTTAAGGCATCCCAGCCAGGTGTGGTGGTGCACGCCTGTGGTCGCTGCATTTGAGAGGTTGGGACAGGAGAGTCACAAGCTTGAGGTTAGCCTGGGCTGTGTGATGCTAGCTTTATCACTCCTCTAAGACTGCTGGACTAGCAGCCAGGACCATAGGTTTCCTTCACAGCTTTGGCACACAGTAGGTGCTCAATAGATGCTCATTAAATGATTACTGGTGGTGTACCGTTAGAGCACATTGATTCGGTGGAACACAGTGATAAGCATTTAAACAGAATCGAAGTGTTTCTCTGTACGTAAGTAGGCTGCAGGGCTTCCAGAGTTTGGCCAGGCCCTCCCCGTCCAGCAGAGGTTTCAAGCAATGAAAGAGAGTACCTCACCTCCTCTCTAATCTCATTGACCAGAGCATGGTCACTGTCAGCTGCAAGGGAGCCTGGGAAATGTATCCTGTTGAACTCTGAAGTCTGGACATAGAGAATGGGTTATCCAACTCTGGGTAGGAGAAGAAAGAAAAATGTATTGTGGGACTGAGTGTGACGTGGTGGCCTTTGATCCCAGCTCTGGGGTGCAGAGACTGGTGGACCTCTGTGCACTTGAGACCAGTGTGGTGAGCTCTAGGTCAGCTAGGGCTACACAGGGAGACCCTGTCGCAAATAATAAAAATAAAGCAAAATGTGAGTAGATCGTGGAGGGGGAGGAAGTCAGGGAGGAAGTCAAGGAGTTAAGGAAGTCATGCAGAGGTGAGCAGGCTGGGCACTGTCAGTGTGGACTGACAGGACCTGTGTCCCCAGGACATGGAGCTGGCTGAACGGCTGAACGCCAGCCTGGCCTTCTTCCTCAGTGACCTCCTGTCCATAGCGGACCGAGGCTACATCTTCAGCCTGGTACGAGCTCACTACAAGCAGGTAGGTATGCATGGTGGAGGGTGTGGGGTGTGCAGATGGTGTCGTGGGACCCATGGAGTCTGTGGGCACGGGATGCTGATGTCACCCCCGGCATCCCCTCCCTTGCAGGTGACCACTCGGCTGCAGTCTGCCCCCAACCCAGCGGCACTGCTAACCCTTCGAATGGACTTCACCCGCATCCTGTGTAGCCATGAGCACTATGTGACCCTTAACCTCCCCTGCTGCCCCCTGTCGCCCCCAGCCTCCCCCTCCCCCTCGGTGTCCTCCACTACTTCCCAGGTAGGCGGGCCTCCTTCTCCCCCTTTTCTCCTGAAGTGGCACATCTTCAACCCATCTGATACATTTCTGTTTACTCCCTTCTGGTCCCTTGCCCTGGCACACCCCTGACCTTTGACTTTTCACCTCTGTCTTCACCCATGACTTCTCAGAGATTTCCTAGGAAAAATGACTCCTTTTGGTCCCTAAATTCAATTCTTGGACTTGCATTCAGGCTGCTGTTTCTCAGCCTTTTGAGTTTTGACTCTGTGTCATAACTCCTCATGGCTGGGTTATCCCTTTAAAGATTTACTTATTTTTATTTTATCTGTATGACTGTGCACCACCTGGTATTGGTGGAGGCCAGAAGAGGGCACTTGGTCCCCTGGAACTGGCATAACAGGTGGTTGTGAGCCACCATGTGGGTGCTGGGAATTGAACCCAGGTCCTCTGGAAGAGCAGCCAGTGCTCTGGACTGCTGAGCCAGCTCTCCAGTTCCTCTGACCTTTAACCCTAAGCCCGCTGACAGTACTGTCGCACTGATATTGTCACCTGACAATAAGTGACAAAATACCATGATGGCACTTCCTTGGGAGATGTTCCTCATTTCAAGTTTTATTTGCTTTTGGGGGGCATCTGTGTGCTGTGATGATAGTGTGGCGCTCAGAGACCAGCCCACAGGAGTCGCTTCTCTCCATGCACTGTGTGGCCTTGGGGATCAAACTCAGATTGTTAGGCTTAGTGGAGAGTGTCTTCCTGCCTGAGCCCTCTTCCTAGCTCCTCCGGAAGCACTTTTAGGAGGGGAAAGTGGGAAATATCCAGATTTAGGATCTGTGGGTTCATCTCTCCCCTCCCAACCACTCATCTCCAGCTCTTGGTGCTAATTTCAGTCACTGCCATGGTGGTGACTTTTTACCTCTGACCCTTGACCCTGGGCATCCACTCTACCATCTGCAGAGCTCCACCTTCTCCAGCCAGGCCCCTGACCCTAAGGTGACCAGCATGTTTGAGCTAAGTGGACCTTTCAGGCAGCAGCATTTCCTGTCTGGGCTCCTGCTGACAGAGCTGGCCCTAGCCCTGGAGCCTGATGCTGAAGGGTGAGCATGGGGCCTGGGTGTGGCCAGTGGAGAGTGACGTGGGCCTGGGGCCACGTCTGCATCATGCTGAGCACCCTGTCATTCCACAGGGCATCCCTTTTGCACAAGAAGGCCATCAGCGCCGTACACAGCCTGCTCTGCAGCCACGATGTTGACTCCCGCTACACAGAGCCCACCGTGAAGGCCAAAGTGGCCGAGCTGTACCTGCCCCTGCTCTCCATTGCCAGGGACACACTGCCACGGCTGCATGGCTTTGCCGGTCAGAGGGCTGGGGAAGATGGGCTTTCATGGGCCAGAGACTTGATCTTGGGATGTGGGGTGGGAGAATCCGATTACAGGGCGGGGAGGCGGGGAGGGCTGGTCAGCCTGAGGGTGAGTAGTGCAGGGTCAGGCTCTCACAGCACCCTCATCAAGCCAGTTAGTTACCTCTCCGAACTGTAAGTCTCACCTGGAAAGAGAAACCGTGTTGGCATCCGTTATGATAAAGAAACACACGTGGAGAATGGTTGTCAGCCCGTGTGTGGAGGGGTCTCCTGATGACATGTGTGGCCTTCCGAGAGGAAGGGGGAAGGCTCAGCGGGAAGCAGGCAGGGGAGAGGACGGCCTAGTGCTCTTGTCTTTGCTCATGAGTCTGTTCTTAGCTGCAAGTGTTTCTTCATGGCATTCAGGAACACTCTAGGGCAGTTGTTTGGATACAGAGGGACCTGTAGATTCATGCCTTTCCTAAGAATGGGGAAATTCTCAGCTCTTCTAAATTTTTTCCCCTGCCTCCTTCTCTCTCTCCTGCAGTGACTCGTGTTAGAGTGTTTCTTTGTGTCTGCCGTTTGCCCCTGCTGTCTTGTTACCTTGTTACCTTCATCTGTCTTCAGCCAACCCCCATCATTTAGTGTGTATGTGTGTGTGTGTGTGTGTGTGTGTGTGTGTGTGTGTGTGTGAGAGAGAGAGGGCCCAAGTGTGATGTCAGGAGTCAGCCTTGGTCACTCGTCCACTTTACCCGCTGGGGCAGCCTCGTCGGGCAGACCTGGAGCTCACTGCCAGGGCTCGTCTCAGTAGCCAGCTTGCTCGGGATCCCAGCTCTGCACCTTCTCAGGCTGGAATTACAAGCGTGCTGCCATGCCCATGTGGCGTTTACGTGAGTGCTGGGCACCTTAACTCCAGTCCTCATGCATGCGTGGCAAATGCTTAGCCCCTGCGCCATCCCCAGCCCAAATTCTTAATTTCAGACACTGTATCTTCTAACTTATAAAATGCCTAATTTGATTTAATTTTTCATACATTCCAATTTTATTTGTTTTTGTCATTTTTTATATTGTTTCATGTGTATGACTTTTGTCTGTGTGTATGTATGTGTACCATATGCACACCTGGTGCCCACAGAGGCCAGAGGGTGTCAGAACCCTGGAACTGGAGTTAAAAGTGTGAATTGCCATGTGGGTGCTGGGAATTGAACCTGAGTCCTTTGGAAGAGCAGCCAGTGCTCTTTTATTTATTCAGTTTGGCTTTTTGAGACAGAGTCTCTCTATGTAGTCCTGACTGTCCTGGAACTTGCTATTTAGACCAGATCTCAAACTCAGAGATCCGCTGCCTCCGCCTCCCAAGTGCTGGGATTAAAGGCGTGCACCACTAGGTCCAGCCACAGCCAGTGCTCCTAACCACTGAGCTATCTCTCCAGCTCCCTATTTTTCATTAAAAAAGTATTTGTTTGTTTTCTGAGTGTGTGTGTAGACATACACACACGAACATATGGAAGTCAGAGGACACTATGTGAGAGTGAGTTCTCTCCTTCCGCCCACGTGGGTCATGGAGATCCCAATGTACGTCATCAGGTGCAGCAGTGGCCATCTTAAGGCTGAGCCACCTCACCGGCCCTCTGGTTGTATTTTGAAATTCTTCATCTTTGAACCCACTTTTGTCCTCCTCCGGCTCTTCCTGTAAAGTCGATGCTTGCTACCGGACATTTGCTCTTTCTTCTCTGTGTCTACTTCCGATGTCTTGGTCACTTCCCATATTTTTCTGTCTCGCCACACGTCTTATAACTTTGTGTTCTCTTTGGACATTGTATATGAGAACCGCAGTCCAGAGCGGTGTTGTCTTCTCCAGGGAGGGTGGTCCTTTTAGTGTCTAGACGGGTAGATAGCTCCGACCTCCCAGTCAAGCTGGAACTGCACCAAGCTGGGTGGGACTGGAATTTTCCTGAGGTTCAGAATACCTGTTATCTGTCTGTGGCAGCCAGGTGTCATGGCACATGCCATGTATCCCAGCAGTCAGGAGGCTGAGAAACACTCCCAGCCCAATCCTCAAGTTATGTCTAAGTGTTAACTATAGAGCTGTGTCCAGAGTAACCATAATTTAAGTACAAAGATTCAATTTGAGCAATAGGAAACTATTGACCTGGCCTGGTCTGGGATGGCTGATGTCAGAGAATACTGGAAATTTGGAATGAAAGCAACAGTTATTCTTTTTTTTTTTTTTGGGGGGGGGTGTTCTAGACAGGGTTTCTCTGTGTAGAGAACTACACTCTGTAGCCCAGACTGGCCTTGAACTCAGAGATCCACCTGCCTCTGCCTCTTGAGTACTGGGATTAAAGGTGTGCACCACTACTCTGACTAAAGCAAGGTGCTTCCCAGTGCCTCATTCTCTCATTTCCTGTTCTGCCTCTAGAGGGCTCGGGGCAGCGGTCAAGACTGGCTTCCATGCTGGACTCCGACACAGAAGGTGAAGGGGACATTGGAGGCACCATCAACCCATCTGTGGCCATGGCCATTGCTGGGGGACCTCTGGCTCCTGGCTCTCGCACCAGCGTTTCCCAGGGCCCCTCAACAGTAAGTCTGAGGCTCATCCCCATGAGGCCTTTGAACTCAAGCCCATGTTGTTGGCTGGGGCTTGCCTGTTGGCAGAGTGCTTGCCTGGCATTCACAAAGGCCCGGCACCACATAAACTGCGTGTAGTGGTGCACACCTGTGATCTAAGCATGAGGGAGGTGGAGGCAGGAGATCAGAAGTTTAAAACCATCTTCAGATTATATTGTGAGTTGGACACCAGCCTGTGTCTCCAGCAAAACAAAAAGGGTGTCATGTCATGAGACAGAGTTGGCCATAGTTCACTGTGTGTAAGGAAAATAAAATTGACTCTGTCCCCTCCGCACCCAGGCAGCTCGCTCAGGCTGTCCCCTCTCAGCCGAATCCAGCCGGACCTTGCTGGTGTGTGTGCTGTGGGTCTTGAAAAATGCAGAGGCAGCCCTCCTGCAGCGCTGGACTGCTGACCTGGCCCTGCCCCAGCTGGGACGCCTCCTCGACCTGCTCTACCTCTGTCTGGCTGCCTTTGAGTACAAGGTGTGAGGGGGTGGGGTGAGGCTGAGGTGGGGCTGAGCTCAGGGGCAGACTGTCTGTCCAAGGCTTCAACTGGGGATGAAAGGTGAACTGTGGCTGTCCTCAGCTTTGGAGTAAGGTGACGCATGTGTTCATGAACAGAACGTTGTTGCACTGGGGGTGTGGTCCGTCATAGAGTGCTTGACTAGCATGCATAAGGTCCATCCATCCCAGGATGAAGGAGAATGAGGAGGGTGGACGAGGAGGGAAGGCCGCATAAGCCTGTCGTCCCAGTTCCTGGGTGAAGGAGCAGATTCGGAAGGTCAAGATCATTGTCGGCTACGTAGTGAATTCAAGACCAAATGAGAAAATGAGAAAGTTAGAGAGGGAAGGAAGGAGAGAAGGTGGAAAGCTGCAAGGGAGTCTGTAACACAGTGTGTAGTTTACAGGTGCTGGAAGAAGTGTGGTGGGGAGGGGGAGAGTGGGGAGGGGGAGGAGGGTGGGGAGGGGGAGGAGGAGGAGGGGGGGGGGGGGGGGGGGGAGGAGGAAGAGAATTTGGAGGTGGTGAGATATTGGAGAGAAGGGCTGCATTGTGTCCTCTGGCAAAGGCCCTGGAGATGGGAATTGCCCTGAGCAGAAGGACTAGGCTACCTCGGGTCTTAGCAGAAGGAACACACGTCACCTCAAACCCCAGTTCTCTGCTTTCACAGGGGAAAAAGGCTTTTGAGCGGATCAACAGCCTCACATTCAAGAAGTCACTGGACATGAAAGCGCGGCTAGAAGAGGCCATCCTGGGCACCATCGGGGCACGACAGGAGATGGTGCGGCGGAGCAGGGGTGAGGTGACAGTGGACATGTGTGGTGGTGCACACCTGTCATCCCAGCACTCAGGAGACAGGCAGGAAATGAGGAGTTCAAGACTAGGCCTCAGCTATACATGAGTCCTTATCTCAGGAGAAAAAAGTTCATTTATCACTGCTCTCCACATGACGTATGTGACTCCCATCTGTCCCCACAGCCCATGTGGGTCCAGTGGAGGTGTCTGTGGGGCTAGTTTTGTCTTTGCCCAGTGTCACTGATTAACCCTGCAAAGATGTCTCCCTGTGTGTGTGTTTCCCTGTGCTCACGCATTTCTTTCTGTCTCCACACACCTATGAACATGCATTGTGCATGGCAGAGAGAAGTCCATTTGGAAACCAAGAGAACGTCCGCTGGCGGAAGAGTGTCACCCACTGGAGACAGACCTCAGACCGTGTGGACAAGTAGGTCAAAGATGGGTCTTTCTCATTACCATGATAAGCCCCTGAGGCAGGCCACCTTAAAACAAGAGTTTTCTCAGCCAGGCAGTGGTGGCGCACACCTTTAATCCCAGCACTCAGGAGGCAGAGGCAGGCGGATCTCTGTGAGTTCGAAGCCAGCCTGGTCTACAGAGTGAGTTCAAGGACAGCTAGGGCTACCCAGAGAAGCCTTGTCTCAAAAATAAACAAACAAACAAATGAATAAGAGTGTTCTCATAGGCTGTGGTGGTGCAGGCCTGTAACCCCAATGTAAATAGTTCCAGGCCATACAGAGCTACACAGAGAAACCCTAGCTCAAAAAAAAAAAAAAAAAAAAAAGTTGTCCCGTGAGACCTACCTTAATCCCTTCTCAGGACACACTCCTAATAACCAAAAACTGTCTAACTAGTCCTGCTTCTTTTTCACCCCTTTAAGTGGGTCTAGCGATCAAGTCCTAGATCCCACCAACGTTAGGCAAGTGCTCTACCACTGAGCCACACCCCAGCCCTCACTGGGGGTTCTAGGCAGGTGCTCTACCACTGAGCCACGCCCCAGCACCTCACTGGGGGATTCTAGGCAGGGCTCTACCACTGAGCTGTACCCCAGCCCCTCACTGGGGAGTTCTAGGCAGGGGCTCTACCACTGAGCCACACCCCAGCCCTCACTGGGGGATTCTAGGCAGGGCTCTACCACTGAGCCACACCCTGCTCTTGCTCTCCATCTCTTGACTTCTTCAAGCTGAGGACCAACCTTCCAACACAAGAACCTTTGGGAACTCACTCACACCATCACATGTGGTTTAGACGAGTTTCTAGAGAGCAGCTCCCTCTAAGGACAGCCGAGGGTGGGAGAGGGCTCTGCTCTGCTGTGTCATGGGGTCTGACTCCAAGTGGCTTCACAAGGTCTCCCCTGCCCTCCAGGACCAAGGATGAAATGGAACATGAAGCCCTGGTAGATGGAAATCTGGCTACAGAGGCCAGCCTAGTGGTTCTGGACATGCTGGAGATCATTGTACAGGTGTGACTTGATCCAGTATCTGTCCTGACCTCTCATTCCATCATGGTGTCCCCATAATCCCTCAGCTTCCCAGACCCCATAACCATCCTTGTCTCTTAACCCATGAATTTCTAACGCCCCTCCATGAAGACGGTGATGTTGTCCGAGGCCCGTGAGAGCGTCCTGAGTGCCGTGCTGAAAGTCGTTCTCTACAGTCTGGGGAGTACCCAGAGTGCCCTCTTCCTGCAGCATGGCCTAGCCACCCAGCGAGCACTGGTTTCCAAGGTAAGCACTCCTAAACAGCAGCCACAATTCACAGAGATAATAATAGCTCATGTATTGAGCACCTGCTGTGTGCCAGGCAATTCATGACACAGAGCCACCATGGCTGCATTTCTGAACTGAGGAGTAAGCCTGGCATGGTGGCCATCACCTGTCATCCCAGCACTTGGGAAGTGGAGGCAGGAGGACCAGAAGTTTCAGGCCATCTTTGGCTACATAGCAAGTTCAAGGCCAGCCCAGACTGCCAAAGATACTGTTGCAAAATAAGAACAACCAAAAAAAAAAAAAGTCTTCCAGAAATATAAATAGGCTGGGCTGAGTTATACATACCTTTCATCCCAGCTTTGGAGGGAGACACAAGAAATCAGGAGTTTTGGCTCTATAGGGAGTACAGAGTCAGCTAAGATACATAAAAGAGCCTGTCTCAAAAATAAAAATCGCTAGTCCAGTAGTGACACATGCCTTTAATCCCAGCACTCCCAAAGTAGAGGCAGGCAGATCTCTGAGTTTGAGGACAGCCTGGTCTACAGGGTGAGTTTCAGAATAGCCAGAGCTATACAGAGAGACCCTGTCTCAAAAAAAAAGGAGGGGGGGATCTGAGGTCAAAATGGCCAGGTCACTTGACAGGGTCAGAACAAAGACCCAGGTCTTATCGTCAGCCCAAATCAGCGTGGGCTGAACAGCGTCTCTCCGGGTCCTGGGGCAGTTTCCGGAGCTGCTTTTTGAGGAAGATACAGAGCTTTGTGCCGACCTCTGCCTGAGGCTTTTGCGACACTGTGGGAGCCGCATCAGCACCATCCGCACACACGCCAGCGCCTCGCTCTACCTGCTTATGCGCCAGAACTTCGAGATTGGCCATGTATGGGGGCCGGGTCCAGGGCTCCAGCGGGGGCTGGCACAGGACAGAGGGGCAAGCAGCAAGTATCATCCAGTGTCACAGGCCAGGAAGAGGGGTCAGAGTGTGGGAAGCGTGGGGTGGGCAGGTGGGTGGGAAGTATTAACCACATATGGCAGCTGACGGGTCAGCAAGTTTAAGGGACCCTGGTGTGGGGAGTCGGGGACCTGAGGCTCTCAGGGTGATGCTGGCTCCCTGTTCCATCAGAACTTCGCCCGTGTGAAGATGCTGGTGACCATGTCCCTGTCATCCCTTGTGGGGACAACTCAGAACTTTAGTGAAGAGCACTTGAGAAGGTCCCTCAAAACCATCCTGACCTACGCAGAAGAGGACATAGGGCTGAGGGACAGCACCTTCGCTGAGCAGGTGAGGCCTGTGTTCCCGCCTCCCACGGTGGATGACGTGTGGGTTTGCCCCTGCGCTTTTGGTTTATTTGTTTATTTTTGGTATTTATATTTGAAGTTTGGTATTATGAGACAAGGTCTCACTCTATATCTCAGGTTGGCCTCAGACTCACAGCAATCCTCCTGCCTCTGCTACCTGAGTACTGGGGTTATATGCATGATCCACCAAGACAAACCTTTTTTGTTTTTGAGATAAATTCTTTCCCTCCCCGCTCTCTTTCCCTCCCTCCCCTAGTCAAGGAGGCCTACATCTCATTATGTAGCTGAGGCTGGCCTTGAACCCCTGGCCCTCCTGCCCCCGCCTCCCATGTTCTGAGGTAACTGGTGTGCTCCACCATTCCAACTTCTTTGTCTTCTTTTGGATGTCTCAGCCTCAGCCTAGGCTGACCTGGAACTCATTATGTAGCCAGGAGGACTCTGACTTGTGGCAGTGGTCCCAGCCTGCCCTGCTGTCCCCCCGACTCACTGTATGTGAATGTGAGTGTGCATGCATGTATTCCTGTGTGTACATGTATGTGGAGGTCAGAGGTCAACGGGGATGTCTTCCTCAGTCTCTCTCCACCTTATTTTGTTGTGGTGGTGGGTTTTTTCAGATGGGTTCCACTGTGTGCCTCTGGCTGTCCTGGACCTTGCTATGTAGGCCAGGCTAGCCTCAAATTCACACCAATGGGCCTTCTCCGCCTACTGAGTGCTGGAGTTAAAGGCATGTGCCACCGTGCACAGTTGTACCTCATTTTAGAGACAGTGTCTCACTGATTCAGTTAGACAGAGATGCCGTAGTCGTCGTCATCATCATCATCGTCATCATCGTGTCTGTCCCATGTCATGGTCCCCCAGCCCACCTCCCCCTACCCACCCCACCCCCGCTTCCCCAACACAAGGATTATAGTCAAGCCTTACCTGGCCTGGCTTTGTACATGGGTGCTGGGGGTCGGACTCAGGTCATAGGCTTGCATGGCGAGCACGCTACCCACTGGGCTATCTCCCTGCCCTCCCTCTCATCTTATTCCTGACCCCATTGTCCTTGCTGAGCCCTGGACGTTCACGTACTGCAGGTTCAGGACCTTATGTTCAACCTGCACATGATCCTGACAGACACGGTGAAGATGAAGGAGCACCAGGAGGACCCCGAGATGCTCATGGACCTCATGTACAGGTGAGGGCGAGTCAGGCCCGGAGGGAGGAGGCCAGGTGAGCAGGCGGCTGAAGGGCACAGGTCAAAGCACAAGACAGGACAGAACAGGGGGACAGACAGTTCCGGACACGTGGTCATCGGCTCTCCAGTACTGGAACACACACCCAAGACAATCAACTTGGAGAGAGAAGAGGTTGGGCCAGCAAGTTGGCTCAGGCGGTAAAGGTGCCTGCCGCCAAGGCTGATGACCTGAGTTCAATCCCCAGGGCCCACGAGGTGGAAGGAGAGGGCCAGTTCCCTCAGGTTGTCCTCAGACCTCCATATGTGCACCGTACAGCACGTGTGCCCTCCTCTCCACACACGTATTACACACACACACACACACAGAAAATAAATGCACAAAAAGAGAGAGAGGAACGGTTTACTTTATCTAATGGTTTTGGAGATTTGGTTCTATAGTCAACTTGGGCCTGTGAGAGGGCTCCACACTGCCACAGGAGCTTGTGGCACACTGAAGCCACTCACGTCGTGGAGAGAAAGCCAGGCCACAGAGGAAGAAACCGGGTCCCACAATAAGTAAAAGTGAAAAAGACAAGTAGCGGCCGTGGACATGACTCGTTTGGTAGACTGCCCAGCACACGTGAGGCCCTAGGTTCCGTCTCCAGCACCACTTAGACTGGGTGTAGTGGCGCATACTGGCTACCTAGCACTCGGGAGTGGAGCAGCAGGGTGAGAGTTCTAAGGCCATTCTTGGCTACACAGGGAGTTTGGGGTAGTGTTCTCGTTTGCTGTCTATTGCCATAATAAACACCATGACCAAAAACAAGTTGGGGAGAAAAGGGTTTGTTTGGTCACTGAGGGAAGTTGGGGCAGGAACCAAGCAGAGGCCATGGAGGAACACTGCTCACCGGCTCGCTCTCTATGACTTGCTCAGATGGCTTTCTTATACAGCCCAGGACCACTGCCCAAGGGTATCAGCATCCTGAGTGGGCTGGGCCGTCAACCACTAATTAGGACAGCACACCACAGACTTGCCTACAGGCCGATCTGATGGAGACGGCCTCTCCATTAAAGTTCTTCCCAGGTGACTCTAGCTTGTTGTCAAAAGGAACTACCCAGGGGCTGGAGAGATGGCTCAACAGTTAAGAGCACTGGCTGCTCTTCCAGAGGACTCAGGTTCAATTCCCAGTACCCGCATGACAGCTCACAACTGTCTGTAACTCCAGGATCCAACACCCTCACACAGACATACATGCAGGCAAAACACCAATGCACATACAATAAATAATTAAAGAGAGAAAGAAAAACTCATCAGTGCAGGTGGCCAGCCTGGGCTACATGAGCCTCCGTCTCAAAAAAACAACAAAAAAGTAAAAACCATAAAGACACTTCATCCCCAGCACCTCATAAACTGGGCATGGTGGCACACACCTGTGGTCACAGGACTCAAGAGAAAGAAGGATCAGAAGTTCAAAGTCAGCCTCAGCTACATAGCAAGTTCCAGGCCATCCTGGGCTATAGGAGACCCTGCCTCAAAAAATAAAAAAGGAAAAAAGAGGAGTGAGTTAGACAGGGCTGTGAGGAGTAACGGACAGACAGGAAAGGGGCTGGGTGGGGGGCAGGGCCATGGCTGAGCAGTCAGGGGATGGTTAAAGGGACAGACAGGTAAAGGTGCAGATGAGGGCCGGGGCTGGACAAGCAGAGACAAGCTCATGTCCCTGCTGTCCTGGACCCTAGGATTGCCCGGGGGTACCAAGGCTCTCCAGACCTGCGGCTGACATGGCTGCAGAACATGGCTGGCAAACATGCAGAGCTGGGCAACCATGCAGAGGCTGCCCAGTGCATGGTGCATGCAGCTGCCCTGGTGGCCGAATACCTTGCCCTCCTGGAGGACAGTCGTCACCTGCCTGTGGGCTGTGTGTCCTTCCAGGTGAGTCCTCTGTGTGACCGGGAGGTAGAGGGAGGCCTGTTTGGGTGGGTGCCGGGTCTGATGCCACCTCCTGCCCTCCCCAGAATGTCTCGTCCAACGTGCTGGAGGAATCTGCTATCTCTGATGATATCCTGTCGCCAGATGAGGAAGGCTTCTGCTCCGGGAAGAACTTCACAGAGCTGGGGCTGGTGGGGCTGCTGGAGCAGGCGGCTGCCTACTTCACCATGGTAAGACCTGGGACAGTAGTGTTGTCAGACTGCTCGCCAAACATTTTCCTGGCCTCCATTTAGAATGGAGAGTCAGAAGCAGGCATGGTGGTGCATGCCTGTGAGCCCAGCGTTTGGGACACTGAGGCAGTAGATTGTAGTTTGAGGCCAGCGTGGACTACAGAGCCATTTTTTTCCCAAACTAAACAAAATTGGGGCTGGGGCTCTAGCATGCAGAAAGCCCTGGGTTCCATCCCCAGCACCCCATAAGCCAAGCATGATGATGCACACCTATAATCCAGTGCTCAGTGGGTAGAGGCAGGAGGATCAGAAGTTCAAGGCCACCCTCTACTATCTAACAAGTTCTAGGCCACTCTGGGCTATGGGAGTCCCCGTGTAAAGAAAGAAAGGGGGTGGGGAGGAAAGAAAAGACAAAACAAGAAAACCAAAACCAAAACCTGGGGCTTTAGCACAGGGCGGTGCCAGAGTGCTTTCCCAGCATGGGTGAGCAGTGCCTGGGAGGGGGTGGGCTAGGGGACAGAAACCACCAACCTGTGCTCACCTGGAATGTGGGCTAGGGGACGGCTCAGTTGGTTAATGTACTTGTCGCTCAAGCATGAGTTTGGATCTGCAGTAAAAAGCCTGTAACCCCAGAGCTGGGAGCCAGTCTGAGGATTCTGAGGGCTTGCTGGCCAGCTAGTCTCCTCAAATGGCAAGCTCAGTGAGAGACCCTGTTTCAAAAAATAAGGTAGAGAGCAGCAGGGGAAGACATGTGCACAGACAAATAAACCCCAGCAAAGGGCTGGGGTGTGGCTGGGTTGGCCTAGCCTGGTGGTACACACTTCCCATGCCAGCACTCGGAAGGTAGAGGCAGGATCAGAAGTTCAAGGCCAGCCTGAGCTCATAGGACCCTGTTTCAAAATGAGAGAAAAGCAGAAAATTGGTTCCTCAGAACCCTCTACCTGCCTTTCTCTTCATGAAACCTCTCACATAGTACTGCATTTACCATTTTATTAGTTCTAGAACTTTCAAGTACATATACAAGAAGAAAGGGTTCCTGCTTGCTTTTTCCAGCCTGATTTTGGCTGTAACACCAGCTTCCTTTGCTTGGGTCTTCCTGGACAGCTACTCTGTTTGCTGGTCTGCTGTGTTACCCAACTCAGGGGTGAAAATAAAGCTAGTTAAGACAGGAGCTGGGGGTCAGCCCAGTGCAACACCAGTTTAGCCCTGAGAGGCTCTGATCCATTCCAGCCCTGTGTCGACTGGGTGAGATGCTGCACATCTGTTGTCTCAGCAACTTGCGAGGTGGAGAAAGGATGAGGGACTCAGGTCATCCTGAGGCTGAGCAGTGAGTTTGAGGCTAGCCTGGGCTACATGAGACCCTATCTCAAACAAAAAGAACCAAGGGGCTCATTGTGCAGCACAGTGGCAGATCACTGGAGTGCACAAGGACCTGAGCTCCATCTCTAGCACAAAAGTAAAATAAAGTATCAAATCAAATCCGGGAGCCAGGTGGTGGTGGCGCACGCCTTTGATCCCAGCACTCGGGAAACAGAGGCAGGCGGTTCTCTGTGAGTTCAGGGCCAGTTTGCTCTACATAGTGAGTTCCAGGACAGCCAGGGCAGTTACACAGAGAAACTCTATCTCGAAAAACCAGAAAAACAAAACAAATCAGATCTGAGGTCTCACTCAGACCCCACCAGCCTTGCATCTAAACGGGATTTGGAAGAGCCCTTTTATTGATGAAACCTGAGAAGCTCCAGCTTCGTGCGGGTCCCAGCTCTCAGCCCTGAGCCCCACCGTGCCTCCCAGAACCCTCGCCTTGGAAGGCCTCCGTGGACACTCGGTACACTGGCCCTGCCAACAGGGCCTGCTCAACAGCACGGCAGCACAGATTTCCCCCAGAAAGATCTTCTGGGGTCAGGCTATCACTTAGTGTGGAGCATGTCCTGTTAGCCACCGAGCCTTGTCACCCTGTGTATCCTATAATAGTTTATGGAAGTCCCAATCTTGTTTCTTTGGGAGCATTACAGGCATGCACCACCACACTCAGCTAGTGATGTTTATTTTTTTAGGAGTTTTCAGTTCACAGTCAAACTGAGTGGAAAGTATAAAGACTGTGCATGCGCCTTATTTAAGGGCTTGTGGAAAGTATAGACTGTGCATGCGCCTT
>CABHPQ010137006.1:39660-51463 GCA_902168405.1 Peromyscus aztecus
CGCCTTATTTAAGGGCTTGTGGAAAGTATAGACTGTGCATGCGCCTTATTTAGGGGCTTGTGGGAAATATAGACTGCATGCACCTTATTTAGGGGCTTGTGGGAAGTATAGACTGCATGGGCCTTATTTAGGGGCTTGTGGGAAGTATAGACTGTGCATGCGCCTTATTTAGGGGTTGCTTCTTAAGTCTTCTTACCCAGGCTTACGTAAGGTCATTTCATTTCAGCCCATAGTGTCCTTTCATAGTGTACTTTGAGTACATTGAGTACATTCCTTTCTTCCATTTTTTCCCTTTTCACTTTTGAGAGAAGGGTGCTCACCTAGTGCAAGCATCCTCAACTCCCCTAGTTAGTGGAGGATAGCCTTGAACTCTTGGTCCTTCTGCCTCCACCTCCAGACCACAGGGCTTGCAGTAGTGGCCACCAGGCCTGGTTTGCATGCATATCCTCTTCCTCAGTATACACAGCCTCCCCCATTGTCAACACCCCACGCTGGGAAGTTCCATTGACAGACACAACATTGTCCCCCACAGTCCAGAGTTCACTGCCCGGATCAGTCTGGGTTACATACGTACTCTTTAGCACACTTTCAACAGCACAGACCCGTGTAGGATTGTCCAGAAAGGCTGCTGCTGAGTCTCTCAATTTAAAAAAGCCAAAATCGGGAAACCAGTCACCACTTCCTCCTTCCTGGGATCCTCCTCCTCCTTAGTGCAGTGGTAGATGGGCCCCGGGCTTCATACATGCTGCCAAAGCACTCTGCAAACTGAACTACATCCTCAGTGCCTCCCTTTCTTATTACATGTATTTATTACATCATGCACATGCCCACGTGCTGTGTGACGTGTGGTCGGAGGGAAGCTTGCATGAGTCAGTTCTCTGCTTCCTCTGTGGATTCCAGGGACTGCACTCAAGTCATCAGGCTTAGAGGGATGTGCCTTTACCCGCTGTGTGTGTGTGCTGTGATAAACACGCAGCAACCAAAAGCAGCTTGGGGAGGAGAGGGTTATTTCACCTTCATTTCCCGGTGACAGTCCATCACTGAGGAAAGTCAGGGCAGGAACCTGGAGGTGGGAACTGAAGCAGAGGCCATGGAACCGCAGTGGCTCACTGGCTTGCTCCTCCTCTGCTTGCTTACAGCGCCCAGGATCACCTGCCCAGGCCTCCCACATCCATCATAATCACGAAAATGTCCCAAGGAGGCATTTCCTCAATTTTAGATGCCTTCTTCTCAGGTGACCTTAACTTGTGTCAAGGTGACAAAAACAACAAAAATGAAAACAAAAATGAACCAGCACATCCGCAGAGCCATCTCAGTGGCCCTGGTATTTTTGTGTTGGTGGTGGTGGTTGTTGTGATGGTATCTCAGTATGTAACTCAAGCTGGCCTAGAACTTGTGTGTAGACCAGGCTGGCCTCACACTTGTGGCTGCTCCTGGCTCTGCCTCTAAAGTATAAGAAGCATAGGTGTGCACCACCATGCCTGCCGTGGTTGTTGTTTTGATCTCTGTGCACACACAAGTGTGTATGATGTGTGTGTGTGCTTATGTGGGTGCAAGCATGTGTGTGCCACTGTACAGCTGTGGAGGTCAGGGGACAGCGTCTTGTGTTGGTCCTTACCCACCTTCCTTGAGACAGGGTCTCTCGGCTGTTTCATAAGGCAGGCTCCCTGGCCGCAAAGCTTCCAGGAATTCTCTTGTCCTTCTCATCTAGTTTAGGGATTATAGACTCTGAACGGCATTACATGGGTTCCAGCTCAGGTCCTCACGCTTTGCAGCAAGTGCTTTGCCCATGGGACTGTCTCCCTAGCCCCAGGTTTGGGGGTTTTGCTGTTGTTTTTAAGGCAGCCTGGGCTGGCCTTGAACTCCTTAATCTCCACCTGTACTTCCAGTGCGGTTCTGACGCCAGTGCGTCACCAGTGATCCTTGCTGCCTAAGTGTCTCACTCAGTTGAGGGGAGCCCCGCCTGTCTGCTCTCTTTGGGCTCCAATGTGCTTCAGCACAGGACGCTCCCCTGCCCTGGGGGACAGGCTGTGTTGTACAGTATTATTTGACCTAGAGTTTGGGGGTATTGTTTCGTTTTGTTTTCTGTTTTACTTTGTTTTGTCCTCATTGGAAAATGAAAGTTAAATCTGGTTTTCTTTTAGTTTTTTTGAGACAGGGTGCCTTAGTTACTGTTCTGTTGCTGTGAGGAGACACAATGCCCAAGGCAGCTTATCAATGAGAGCATTTAATTGGGGGCTGGCTTACAGTTTCAGAGGGGTAGTCCATGGCCATCATGGTGGGAAGCATGGCAGAGCAGATAGACATGGTGATGGAGCAGTAGCTGAGAACCTACATCCTATCCCCAAGTTGAAGGCGGAGAGAGAGAGCCTGGGAATGCCATGGGCTTTTGAAATATTAAACCCCACCCCCAGTGACAAGCCTCCTCCAATAAAGCCATACCACCCAAGCCTTCCAAAATAGTCCCACCAACTAGTGACCAAACATTCAAATACATGAGTCTGGCAGCCATTATCATTCAAACCACCACACAGGTCTCACTGTGTAGTCTTGGCTGTTCTGGAACTCTATATGGAGACCATGCTGGCCTTGAACTCATAGTGACCCATCTGTCTCTGCCTCCCCAGTACTGGGACTTTAGATGTGCGTCACAGTGCCTAGGCCTAAAGTGAGTTTTCTCTGGAGAGATGATTGGTACGTATGTAGTACTGGAGATGAACCCAGTCTTGCAGATGCAGAGGGTACTCTACCCCCAAGCTACACCCCAAGTTCCTCACTGGGGGATTCTAGGCAGGGGCTCTACCGCTGTGCCACGCCCCCAGACTCACTGGGAGGTTCTGGTCAGCTCTCTAAGGTGAGACATGGCCCAGTCCTGTTAAAGGGATATTTATTAATTAAGGCGGGGTCTCATTATGTGCCCCTTGCCAGCGTGGAACTCACACTGTAGACGCCGCTGCCATAAAAAAAACAGAGATCCAGCTGCCTCTGCCTCCAGAATGCTCGGTCTAAGCGTGTGCCAGCGGGCCGGCCCTAACAGGCCTTTTCTCCTGTGTCTCTTTTATCACTTTGCTGGCGTCTTCAAAGACACTGCCAGGGGGAGGAGACGGAGCAGGGACAGACCCTGACTGAAGGACTCCAGCTGGGGGGAGAGCAAGAGGTTCTTACCACACGCTAGGAGGCAGTTGGGCCCGGAGGCCTAGGGCTCGGGGTCAGGTTGGCTGATGTTTACAGGCTGGCCTTGGGAGCCCTCCATCTCCTTCAGGCATGGGAGGTGGGAACAGCAGTTTCTGGGGTAAGGCTCAGGTAAGTGCCGAACACTCCCGCACAAGGACTTGAATTCCATCCCCCAAAACTACATCTTAACGGAAAGCCAGGTGGGGGCTGGAGGGGAGGCTCAGCCTCTGCTGCTGTTGCGGAGGGCTGGGGTTCAGTTCCCAGCACCATGTCAGGCCGCTCACAACTGCCTGAAACTCTAGGTCCGAGGCCTCTAGCTTCTTCCAGCACCTGTTCTTATGTGTACATACCAGCACACAGCACCCACACATATACATGCTGAGATAAATCAGCTGGGCGTGGTGGCATATGCCTTTAATACCAGCTCTCCGGACATAGAAGAAAATCAGTCTCTGTGAGTCCGAGGCCAGCTGCCTAGTCTACATAAGGGTTTCTGTTGCTGCAATGAAACACCATGACCAAAAAGCAAGTTGGGGAGGAAAGGGTTTATTTGGCTTACACTTCCAGATCACAGTCCATCACTGGAGGGCAGAAACTCAAATAGGGCAGGACTCTGGAGGCAGGAGCTGATGCAGAGACCTTGGAGGGGAGCTGCTTACTGGCTTGCTTCCCATGGCTGGCTCAGCCTGCTTTCTTATAGAACCCAGGACCACCAGCCCAGGGATGGCACCACCCACCATGGGCTAAGCCCTCCCCACTAATCACTAAATTGAGAAAATGCCTTACAGCTGGATCTCATGGAGGCATTTCCTCAACTAAGACTCCTTCCATTGACACACAAAGCCAGCCGGTACACCATGTCTCAATATGAATCAGCCAATTAATCTTTGCAGGGAGAATAAAAGGGTCAAAGCCAAGCTTGGTAGTCTGTCCTCTCACCCTAGCTCCGAGGAGGCAAGATGGGAAGACCCATGGGGCCCTCTGCCCAGCCAGTTTAGCAGAATTGGTGAGCTCCAGGTTCAGTGGGAGACCCTTTCTCAAAACAGATAGTGGAGGGTGATTGAAAGACATCCAGTGTCGATCTCTGGCCTCCAGGGCATGTGCACACCGAAGGGAAGGCTGGACATGGCAGGGTATATACAGTCAGCCCAGCACTTGGGAGGTAGAGGCTTAGGGTCAGGAGTTCATGGTCATCCTTAGCTACAAGATCAGCCTGTGCTGCCCAAGATCCCTTCTCAAAGGAAAAAAAAAAAAAATCCAGCAAAGCCAAAAGGCAAACTGGGGTCTGTTAGATGGCTCTGCAGGTGAAGAACTCATCATGCAACCCTTACTGCCCCAGTTCAATCCCTGGAACCCTTGTATAAAAATTTTTAATTAAAAAAAAAAGATTGGGGTTGGGGGCAAGCACAAGGGCCTCACCTCCAAGAAAAAAAGAGAGAGAGAGAGAGATTTATTTATGTGTCTGAGTGTTTGCCTGAATGTATGTGTGGGCACCATCTATGTTCCTGGTGCCTATGGAGCTCAGAAGAAGGTGTCGGACCCCCTGGGACTGTAGTTACAGACAGTTGTGAGCGGCCATGTGGGTGCTGGGAATTGAACCCAGGTCCTCTGCAAGATCAACCAGTGCTCTTAACCACCGAGCCATCTCTCCAGTCCTGGTTTGTTTTGGTTTTTTTTTTTTTTAGACAGGGTTTCTCTGTGTAGTCCTGGCTGTCCTGGAACTTGCTCCATAGACCAGGCTGGCCTTGAACTCAGAAATCTGCCTGCCTCTGCCTCCTGAGTGCTGGGACTAAAGGCATGCACCACCGCAGCCTGGCTTGTTTTTTATTTTTTATTTCTTTAAAGATTTATTTATTTTATGTATATGAGTGCTCTATCAACTTTATGCCAGAAGAGGGCATCAGATCCCACTATAGATGGTTGTGAGCCACCATGTGGTTGCTGGAAACCTCTGGAAGAGCAGCCAGCGCTCTCAACCACTGAGCCATCTCTCCAGCCCCTTATTTTTTATTTTTATTTGTTTTTTTGAGCCGTGGTTTCTTTGTGTAGCCTTTGCTCTCCTAGAACTAGCTCTGTAGAACAGACTAGCCTTGAAATCAGAGATCAGTCGGGCGTTGGTGGCGCACGCCTTTAATCCCAGCACTCGGGAGGCAGAGCCAGGCGGATCTCTGTAAGTTCGAGGCCAGCCTGGGTTACAGAGCGAGTTCCAGGAAAGGTGCAAAGCTACACAGAGAAACCCTGTCTCGAAAAACCAAAAAAAAAAAAAAAAAAGAAATCAGAGATCAGCCTGCCTCTGCCTCCTGAGTGCTGGGATTAAAAGCGTGCACTACTGCCTGGCTCTATTTTTCATTTTTATTTTTTAAAGCAAACTGTATTCAGGGTGGTGTGTCTCACTGTCAGAGCAAGTGTTTGCCTAGCACGTTCAGAAGCCCGGGGCTTCATCCCTAGTGCTACCACAGCAATACCCTCCTCCCCTCCCTGCAAGAACAGCTCTGGGCCTGGGTAAATGTTTGTGAGAAGAGGTGGGACCACATTGGGGGCCCAAGCAGGAGGGCATGTCCTCTCTGGGATAGGAGCTGTCAGGGTAGTGGTGGGGGAGGGAAGGCCATGGCGGGTCTCAGGAACCCTTCCCTCACTTCCCCTGTTCTCCAGGGTGGTTTGTATGAAGCGGTGAACGAAGTCTACAAAAACCTCATCCCCATCCTTGAAGCCCACAGAGACTACAAGAAACTGGCTGCTGTGCACGGGAAGCTGCAGGAGGCCTTCACCAAGATCATGCACCAGGTGGGCGCGGGCTCCCTCCGGGATGGGCTCCTTCCCAGTCCCGCTTAGACCTCTTGCAGGCCCGGCCCTAGGCCCCCCCGTTTTCTTTACTCTGGTAAAGAAAACTTCCCTCTCCTTGACTTTGCTGACCCAGCCTCCTCTTTTCCCACAGAGCTCTGGCTGGGAGGTGAGTCTGAGGGGGACCACCGTCCCTGGTGAACATTGGTCAGTGAACACTAGGGGGCAGCAGAGCGGCGTGACGCCCCTCCACACAGGCCGCCCGTGGGTGATGACGCACGGCCCCTACTTACTCCCCTCCATGCCTTCCCCCAATCTCAAGGGCAGCCTCTGAGTCACCCAGCTGGGAACTCTCCAGAGACACCCCTCCCTCGGGGAGGGCCAGCTCAGTCACCACCAGGGTGGGGGTGAGAGGAAGGGGCTATCTCTCTCCCTCTCTGTCTTAGGGTTCCCTGGCTCTCTCCATCCCAGTCTCCCCAGCTCCCAGCTTTGTCGAGGACCACTGCTCCTCATCTCTTGTTAAGGATTCATGCCCCCCCCACCCCTCCTCCTTTCTATTTTTAGGCATCTCTCAGTTGAGGGAGAATTTTCTGGCCAAAGATGGCAGGAACCCAGAGCCCTGGCAGGCTGGGTGGAGGCCAGTGGGGTGGGTAGGTCCCCGCCTTCCCCACATCCTTTGTCCCTCTGCTCAGTAGAACGATTCTCATAAGGTGGTATAACCAGGACCCTGGGAGGGGGTAACTCTGACCTCTGACCTCTGACCTCTGCAATGACTATGTCTCTCTGTCCACCATCCCTCCATCCCTGTTTCTGACCTCACCATGTCTGCCCCACCCGGTCTGGATCGGCCTTGGTGAGTGAATTTGGAATGACCCCACCTCCTCTCCCATGGGTTGGGGGATGGTGTCTTGGGGTGAAAGGTCTTCCTTCCACATTTAGGGCTAGGGACACAGAAGAATGTCCCAGAACTAGAGCCCACCGTCCCAGGACAGCCCAGGGTGCTCCTCAGTCCTCAGTCACTAGGGCATCTGCTGGGCCTGGGTCCCATGGGCGTGGAGGTGTAGCTGTGAGCAGCGTAGCCCCTAATTTGGTATTGGAATGTCGGTGGTGAACTGATGGGCAACAGAAGCTCCAGTTTGTGTTAAACAAGGGAGTTGACAGAAGACTCCGAACAAAAGGGAAGCCTGCCTGGTGTGCTCAGGAGGCTGAGACAGGACGGTAGAAAGGCCAAGAGTAGCCTGGGCACTTGTTAAGACTGTCTCAAAAGTGAAAAACAAGCCAGGTGGTGGTGGCGCACGCCTTTAATCCCTCACTGGAGAGGCAGAGCCAGGCGGATCTCTGTGAGTTCGAGGCCAGCCTGGTCTACAGAGTGAGTTCCAGGTCAACCAGGGTTATGTAGAGAGACATTGCCTCAAATAAAGAAATAATTTTTAAAAAGAAAATGACTGGAAGCTTAGCTCAGCCATAGAGCCCCAACCTAGAATCTTCCCGTGGGGAGCTGGGGTGTGGTTCAGCCATGAAGTGCCTCCCTAGCATGTGGGGGGCTCTGGGCTCAATTGTCAACACACATACACACACACACACACAAAATGATGGTGGCTGCATCTGGCTGTGATCTGGGTCTCCTGGCAGTTAGTCTAGCTCACTGTTTCCAAGGTCCTCAGACAGGGTCCTGCTATTCTCAGGACTCCCCATTCCCATCTTGTCCTCTCCACCCCGCCCTGAGTGTGTCTGGGGTGGCGGCACCTGCAGAGATGCCTCGGTGCCAACACTTCTGGCTTCCCTCAGCCCAGCGCGTATTCGGGACATATTTCCGAGTGGGCTTCTATGGTGCACGATTTGGTGACCTGGATGAACAAGAGTTTGTGTACAAGGAGCCATCAATCACAAAGCTGGCAGAGATCTCACACCGACTGGAGGCACGTCCTGGCTCTGGGAGGTGGGGCAGGCCATGTGGGTTATAGTGGGGGCGGCCCCAGCCGGGGCCCAAGTCAACCCCGTGTCTCTAGGAGTTCTATACGGAGAGATTCGGGGACGATGTGGTAGAGATCATCAAAGATTCTAACCCAGTGGACAAGTCCAAGCTGGACCCACAGAAGGTGGGTCCTCTGACCATCTCCCCAAGATCCTATATTGAAGGGGTCTGCAAATACTGTTTGGGAGGGGCTGGGGAAGTCCTGTCTCTCAGGTGATTCCTGTGCATCCAGAATCAGGGAGATCTGGGCTCTAGATTCAAAGCCTTCGAGCCCAGAGGGACCAGGATCTCTGGCTGGAGCTGTGGTGTCAGGTGGACCCCAGGCTGCTCCCAGACTTATGCATGACCCTGTGTCCCAGGCCTATATCCAGATAACCTACGTGGAGCCGCACTTTGACACTTACGAGCTCAAGGACCGAGTGACCTACTTTGACCGCAACTATGGGCTGCGGGCCTTCCTCTTCTGCACGCCTTTCACGCCAGACGGGCGTGCACACGGGGAGCTGGCGGAGCAGCACAAACGGAAGACCCTGCTGAGCACGGAGCACGCCTTTCCCTACATCAAGACACGCATCCGAGTGTGCCACCGCGAGGAGGTGGGACCCCAGGCCTGGGAATGGTAACGGGAGGCTTCAGACCCAAGAAGGGGAGATACAAGGTCCAGGGAGGAAAAGGTAGAGGAACTTGAGGACTTGGAGAGAAAAAGGTAGAGGAAGCCCACAAACAATGCGTTTCAGGGACCCTGGATTCAGGAGAAAGAGATAGGGTTTGGGAAATAGCAGAATTGGGTTTGGGAAATATAAGGACCCCAGGTTGTAGACTCCAGATGCAAGCCTCTACCACCAGGGCTGGATAGACTCAACCTCAGACTTCCCAGACTCAAGGGCAGGCAGCGTGTGAACCAGACTGAAGACAGCTGAGTCAAGACCCACCCAAGGGAGCACAAATCCCCAGCACTGTCCATGGCCTGAGACCCTCCTATCCCAATTCCAGCTACCTTGGGGTGGCTTGTCCAGGTCATGGCAGGCCCCAGCATATGCACCCCAACACAGGCACACATATCCATACGTACCCGCTCACCCCACAGACGGTGCTGACACCAGTGGAGGTGGCCATTGAGGACATGCAGAAGAAGACCCGGGAGCTGGCCTTTGCCACTGAGCAGGATCCTCCAGATGCCAAGATGCTGCAGATGGTCCTGCAGGGCTCTGTGGGACCCACTGTGAACCAGGCACGGCAGGCGTTTCTGGGCGTGGGATGCTGGCTACCCTGGGCCTTCTAGGTGCCACTTAGGTCTTCATGAATCTTCTTACCCAGTAGGGTCCCTTGGAAGTGGCCCAGGTATTTTTGGCAGAGATCCCAGAAGATCCCAAACTCTTCCGACATCACAACAAACTACGGCTCTGCTTCAAGGATTTCTGCAAGAAGTACGCTGGTTATTATAACCCTGCCATCCTGACTCCCTGCTGTACCCAGCCTGTGAATTTTAAATTCACAGACCCCACTGTGGGCCTTTGCATGCCTGTCCCCATACCCCACATCCTTCAGGACTCCCTAGCCTCTGTTTTCGCTCTCTCTTGAGTGCCAGCCCCCAGCAGCCTCCCCCTGACCCCTCAGGTGTGAGGACGCACTGAGAAAGAACAAGGCCCTGATTGGGCCGGACCAGAAGGAGTACCACCGGGAATTGGAACGCCACTACAGCCGCCTACGGGAGGCTCTGCAGCCTCTGCTCACCCAGCGCCTGCCCCAGCTGCTGGCGCCATGCTCCACCAGCCTCAGGTGCCCACCGTGGGGGCTGTCACGAACATGAGCATACACGTACATATGCCCATACACAGCAAAGTCCACGTCCGGACTGGGTTGTGTGACTTCGTGTATTCTGTTTTTCTGTTATGACGGTTGATTTAGCGGATGGGGCATGTATGTGTCACAGTGCATGTGTAGGGGTCAGAGGACAAATTACAGCAGTCAGTTCTCTCCTCCTGTGTGGGTCCCAGGGGTTGAAAGCAGGTCAGCAGGCTTGGTAGCAAGTGCCCTAACCCGCTGAACCATCCTTCACACTCTCAGTCTCTTCTGAGATTGAAGACTGAATCTTAGGACTTTGGAGATTGAATCTTAGGACTTTACACGCTAGGTTAGTGCCCTACTACTGACCCACATTCCCAGCCTTCATTTAGCTATCTGAGCCTCAGTTTCCACATCTATAAAATGGACATTATTCCCATCCCCTGCGGTAGATTTACCAACCCTTTGTGAATCTTCTGGTCTGGGAAAGCACGATGGTTAATTGGCCACAGGTTATTACAGCCATGCTTGAATACCTGAGTTTGATTCCCCAGAAACCACATGGTGGAATGAAGGAACCCATTCTAGTAGGTTGTCTTCTGACTTCTACATTTGCACCACGTGGCACAGAAATAAATGTGGTTTATTTTAGAAGGAAAATCCTTTGATTGGATCAGGATAGACAGGAGAGAGTCTAGACAGATTCTTGGAAGGGTTGCATGATGATAGACAACGACAACGACGAGGCGGGTGGGGAGGACTGTGGAGCTGAGGGTCCTGTGGTTAACCCGCCTTCTGCCCCCAGGAACTCCCTGAACAGATCAAGTTTCCGGAAGGCTGACCTCTGACCCCACAGGACTGAAAGCCACACCCAGAAGACCAGCACCCACACCTCAGCTGTCTGTACCGTTCTGGACACACTCCTGCCCCCTCATCCATGGGGCGACCACATCGTCCTTACGGCTGGGCCCTCAGTCCCTCTGTCTGTCTGCACTGATGGATCCTAAGTTTGGTTTTGTTTGTTTTTAATTTAAAATGAGTTTTATATGCAACCTGTGTGGTGTGGTGACAGTTGACACAGTTCCTGCTCTGGGGGAGCTAACATTCAGCTGAAGCGCACACAATGCAACAAGTCCATGGGAAAGAGTGCTCTGTGTGTGTACGTATGTGCGTGTGTTCATGTGTGTGCACGTGATGAGAGTTTACCAATGTGTGATACATGTGTATTCCTCAGTTTCTTTCCTCATTTTGTTTTGTTTTGTATTTACTGTCTAGCCCAGGCTAGCCTGGAACTTAATTTATAGACCAACTGGCCTTGAACTCACAGAGATGCACCTGCCTCTGCCTGCTGAGTGCTGGGATTAAAGGCGCACGCCACTACACTTGGCTTCTCGTCACCTTGTTTTTACTTTATTTTTTGTTACATTTATTTATTTATTTGCGTCTATATGTGTGTGTGGGTGCATGTGTGCCATGGCACACACGTGGAGGTCAGAGGGCAGCTTGCAGGACTCGGTTCTCCCCTCTTCCACCATGTGGATCCCAGGCCATCGGGCTTGGCAGCAGGCACTGTCTTCCTGTTTTCCAAGATAGGGTTTCTCTGTGTAACCGCCCTGGCTGTCCTGGAACTAGCTCTACTGTAGCCCAGGCTGGCCTTGAAATGTCCGAGGCTGGCCCGCCTCTGCCTCCTGGGTGCTGAGGTTAGAGGTGTGCCCCACCGCCGCCCTTAGCAGGCGCCTTTCCCTGATGGGCCTCTCCTTGGTGCTCCGCTTATTTTCTAAGACAGGTCTCACCGAACCTGGCGCTCGCAGATCCAGCTAGGTTCACCGGTCAGTGAGCCCCAGAGCTCCGCCCAGCTCTCAGAATTGGGCTTGCGGATGAACTTTAGGGCCCAACTCTTGCATGGCTGCTGGAATCTGAACTCAGGTCCCGGGGCCTTCATCGGCAAGCGCTTTAGGCACTGAGAAGTCTCCCCAGCTCCGGGAGTCATGAAGTCCCAGGCCCAGAAGCTTCCGGGGAGTTCCTTTCTCTCCTCTCCCCTCCCCTCTCCTCCCCTCCCTTCCCTTCCCCTCCCTTCTCTTTGTTGTT
>CABHPQ010137008.1:0-39339 GCA_902168405.1 Peromyscus aztecus
GGTGGCTATCTTAGTTAGCTTGATTAATTTTTTCTATGATGCATATATGTAGCTCAAAATGTTACATTGTGTCCTTCCAAATAGCTACAATTACTATTAATCGAATAAAAAGAAATTCACACACAAACAAGAAGACACTTTCAAAAGGCAAACACAAGATGATTGCTGTCCTGTCTTTTGTGTCCTGGTGGCAAAGACAGGAATCCCTGAGTCTCTACACATAAATACCCAGTATCCACGCAACATTCACACTGAGGACTTAATTAGTCCAAGTAGGAGCCCTGACAACCCACAGGCCAACTTCTTGTTGGCCTGGAAAGATTTGCCTGCCTTTCTAGTTTGAGTGATAGAGACTGTTTGAGGTGGAAGTAGCAGGGGCCAGTGTACACATCTCAGTACCGGAGGCCTCATGGCCTGCCTTCTCACTCACCTTAAGAAGAGCTGGAAATAGCTGTGCATGCCTTTGGCTATCATCACCTCCCACTATCACAGACCCTTTCTATAATGTATCATTCTTTCTCTCTCTTTCTTGTTCTTACCCTTGTAAACAAATACACACACACACACACACACACACACACACACACACACACATATACACAGACACATGAACACAGACACATGAACACAGACACATGGACACACACACACACACCCAAAGCATACATGTCTATGCATCTCAGCCAATAAACACAAGTTTCTAAGCAAAGTTAGGGTCCCCAGGTTAAAAGAGTCACCAGTGAATTTTACATCCCATGTGCTGCATAGAACATGCAGGAAGGAACTGTGGGGGCTGGAATGACATTGCACCTGTACCTCTCTCCATCCCTCTTATTTCTCCTCTCTTCTTTCTGGTCCCCTCCTCTGACCATACCCTTGCCTCTCTCTGCATTGGTAAGCTCAGGACTTACTGTGATCTCCCGCACTTCTGAGTTAATAAGCTCGGCTCATTAGTACCCACAGAATTGAAACTACTTGGTTAGGAAGTTGTAATCTGAACTGAGGCATGATGCAGTGGGGGTACTGCTGGATGTTCCCTATAATTCTAAGGTGTCTTGCCAATATGAAGTGAGGGGTGAGAAAAGTGGGTAAAGATACCTAATGAAAACTAATGTGCCAACCATCACACCTTGCTCTTAAGGCTCCCATCTAAAAGGAAGCATCATGTAAGTGGAAAGAAAACTCACTAAAGAAAGGCACTAAGTGGGCTAATTATTCATCACCCTTGCCCTCTGGTTCCTCCCTGAGCGCACTGCGAGGATTGATGGGGGATAACCAGAAGCTCTTTCAACTGCTTAGTGATGGTTGCTTGCTAATAAGATGACCCAATTACCAGTCCTATTCTGAATATTGCAAGTGCATAGGAAGCTGTATCTCCATGGCGTTTCTTATCAGAGGATAACCCACATAACGTGCCACTATTGTAGCAGCCAGACGGGCTGCATCAAGATGAGCTAAAAATAGCCCGGCACGTCTTTGGCTAGCCTCGCCCAGGATCTCAGCCCCCCCCCCCCTTTTTTAAATTCCCCCCTTTTTTTTATATGGGTCTCTCCCCAATTTTTTCTCTCCACTCTCTCTCCATCTCTCTCTCTCTCTCTCTCTCTCTCTCTCTCTCTCTCTCACACACACACACACACACACACACTTGTGTCCCAGGCATAAATGGTTATGAATTTATTCACTGGCTAAGGGGGTGCAGAATGGTTGCTGCATGATGATAGCTCTAACTATTCTGTGTATTCACAAGGATTTCTTTAGCCTCCAGGCATCCAAGATAGGGCTCTGGACCTGCACCCCTGACTCTGGCTGAACACTCTCTTGGCCACTTTTATTTACTATGTATGCTAAAGGTTGAATCAAGTTCCATCCCCAGTCCCTTGCTTGACTGCTCGTAAGTTTCTTTGTTAAACTACAGGAGAGTTTGTGA
Source organism: Peromyscus aztecus (assembly GCA_902168405.1). Classification (NCBI taxonomy): domain Eukaryota; kingdom Metazoa; phylum Chordata; class Mammalia; order Rodentia; family Cricetidae; genus Peromyscus; species Peromyscus aztecus. The sequence continues at coordinate 1,928 of CABHPQ010137008.1, forward strand.
TGGCTCCTTCAGTCTCCCAATCTACTTCCCACCTATGACTGCTTACCAGCCTTTATAAGATCACGCCCAATTTCTAATTCAATGAATTTGTGTGACATGAAGCTTTGCTGTGTCCTGCATCCTGACATCCCATAGTGTGTGTATGTGTGTGTGTGTGTGTGTGTGTGTGTGTGTGTGTGTGTGTGTGTGTAAAACAGTTTAACAACACATACTATCTTCATTTAGTTTGATTGAAATCAACTTACTTTAATTGATAAGTAAGAATTCCACATTTTCCTAGGGTACAGGATAATATTTTGGTACATGTATATATTGTTGATGATCAGTTTTGAACACAGATCATCTGTCTTCTCAGACACATTTCTTTTTTATGAGACCATCTAAATCCCCTCTCCTACAATTTCATTTTCACAATACATTGTTGGCTATATATAATACCACAAAAGCCATTCCACCTATTTATCTGTATCTTTGTTCCCATTAAGCGATCTCCTTATTCCTCCTTTTTCCACCCTCCCCAGGCTCCAGCAACCAGGATTATACTGTCTACTTCTGTGAGCTTAGCTTTTTTATATTCTACATGAGTAACCTCATGCCCCATCTGTATTTCTGTATCTGGATCATTTATTTAAAACTGTGAACCTGAGCCCACTGGTGTTTCCAGAAATGCCAGGATTTCACTCCTTTATTACTAAATAGTGTTCCATTTTGTATGTGAATCATTTTAGCTTTCCCTTCACTAGGGAACCTGGCTGTTGTGAACAGTGCTGAAATAAATATAGAGGAGCAGATGATTGTTTTATGTACTGATTCCGTGTCCTTGGGTGCACACCCAGTGTTCCAAACCTTTCTTTAAAGTCTGTTACAGTTAGAGTAACAGGAATTCTGCAAATAGTCAACAGTTAGTTAATGGGCAGACAGTCTGGAAGGACAGGGCAGGCAAGAGCTGAAGATCAAAGTCTCAGACAAGGCAGGTAGGTCTTGAGAAGAAACTTGAGAAATTGGAAATGTTTCAAGAGTAAGAGATATGACTGGCCTCTAGGTGGGATGGGGGTTATTATTCATGGAATTCAAAGGGCTTGTTCTCCAGATGTTCATCAGCTTCTAATGTAAGAGAATTCTTTCATGGACTAAAGTTCCTGCCTATATTCAGAGCTTGGGCACCACTCAATCTCCAGGCAGAGATGGAGGTCAATCCTGAGAAGCCTATGAGAACTGGGCCACCATAATAGAGCCAGTCTGCTGTCATTACTGGGTTGGTAACTGGCTTCTTGCTTTTTGGTGATTGGATGAGACATCTGGATTCTACACACAACATATCATTATACTCCCCCAACAATCCATTTCATTGTGTTAGAGTCCATTGCAAACCACCTCCCCAAAAACTCTTCTATCAAATGATCAAAATCTTATTAACAGGTCAAATCCAATTAAGTCACCATTAGTTTCCAAGAACAGTTTCCAAGAAGCTCAAGAAAATGTGCAGGTCTCTGTGAAGACAGGAGCTGAAGAGACTTCACTGGGACCTATTCTTTCTACAGACTCAGCAACAGTGATTCCTGAAACAAAATATAGTTTTAAAAACAGATTTCTGGAAGAGATATGTAAAATGATAAAAGGGTTATTATAAAATCAAGTATTTAATCTCAAGCATTCACTTGAATGGAAATTGGAGAAGTATGTTCATGAGTCATAGCTTGAGAAGTTTTGTCACCTGCCTGGTCTCTGGTCAGGTAGAGATGCAGCCATTTGCATGATGAAACAGGAAGTACTCTCAGAACACCAGGCTGAGTTCATCCATCATGGCCATGTTCTGGATGAAGCTTTATCACCAGCAGTTTCTCTAATGGAATGAGAATGCCCAGTGAAAGTAGCTAATCTTTTTCTGACAGCCACCACTCATTCATTTACGCAAATGGGCTTTTTCAGATGACTAGCTGCTCTTCTGGAGATAGGAGTGTCCTAAAAAGACAAGATCTCCAAAGTTCGGAGAGACAAAGTGGGAAGTGTAGGGGGCTGGGCACTGTGAGTTAGTGGTGGCTAGAGTGATGATCCTGAGGGTTGAATCTGTAGTCAAGGCACAATGAGGGAGAAGAAAGAGGAGATATGTCTAGGGTTAACTGTCTGACGAATAATTAGGACTGGCTGCTCTGGTGAGCATGTCTCTGTAAATACTTTAATACCTGTATCTGCATATGGGTAAAGGTGATGTTCATCATGAAGTATATTTCATGAAAAAAACAGCATAGTTATCTGGGGTTGCACATAAATATAATCACTTTTCCCAACCCACTTACTTTGCAGGTCTAGAAATTGTCTGCATCCAGTGAAGAGTTTGAGTACTCCTCTATACAACGTCAGACAGGATCTGATGGAGCTGAGTGGGTCATAATTCAGGACACAAAAAGAGAAAGAGAGTCTAGGAGGATGTTGAGAAAGCTGGCATAGAGAAGAATTAGAAGAACTGTCCTTAGCCAACCCAGGATATGTGAGCCTCAGAGAGGTCATAAGGGGAAGTTACTAGAAATCTAGAGGAATGTGGCAGAGGCAAAAGAGAGAATCTTATGGTGTTAAGCAATGTGGACACAACCCCAAATGGTACAGAAACTCCATTTCTATGAGAGAACTCATCAGGAGCCAAGAACATTTGCTTGGATAGAGTGTGTCCTTGGTTGGCCTTAAAAGTTCCTGGTGATTGCATTCAGCATAGTTCAGGTCAAGCAGAGGTGCCCATTCACGATGAAACCGATGGAGAAGAAAACCGACCTATAGAGAGTGTAGCACACAGAAACAGAGCTAGGAAACAGTTCTAACAAGGACTGGAGGAGACAAAATGCAGACTCTTTCTCAGCTGCTCACTGCAGAGACAAGAGGCCCAAGCTTTAGCCACTCCTGCCCTCAGGTAGTAAAGAGCCAAGCCTGTCTCCACACCTGTCTAAGCTATGCAGGGTATGCAGGATCCTACAGATACTCAAGCTTCTGGGTAGACTTGGCAGATTTGAGCTAGTAGAAAACTTAAAAAGATCACCTGCAGGGGAAATAGGTCTCACTAGTGGGAGCTACCAGAAATTTAGAGTAACAAAGGGGATAAATGGGCCAAGTCACATGCCTCTGAGGCTCTAACAGTCTGTGTGTAGGCCTGTTACAGGTGGGGTGCACAATGACATATGCGTGTCAGCAACCTATACACCATTGTCCATGCCTCTAAGGAACGGCATCGAGCTTGTTGGAGCAGTTTAGAAGCCCCACACTTCATCTGACCCAGACTTCACTGGCAGCATCATAGTCCGTGATTGTCCTCATGTGCCATTCCCCCAAACAGTCACATTACAACTCATTCTAAGAGCATTGGTTTCAGCTCACAGTCGTGGCAAGAGTCTAATATATTCATTCTTGCTAACCCTTTAATATCTATGAGAGTAATTGGACTGACTCTTACTCCATGTTTATACTTTGTAGGCAAGAATGCTTTAAGACCCAACCTTCCATAGTGGAGTTGTATCACTGCATTGGATGTGAGAAGACTGGGTCCTCCACATTCTGTGGACACTGTCTTTTTCAAAGATTTTTTTTTTTTCCAGATCTCGGGCGCATGGTCCAGCCATGATTACTGGGATAAGCCAATTATCACTATCTAACTTTTCATGATCCCTCATCAAAGGAAGAAAATAGATGTGATGAGCATAGTCTTAGTTTAGGCAAAGCAAACAGAGGATCTTTGGTGTGGGAGCAAGAAAAGACGTGGAGAAGCAAACTGAAATAGGCTATGGACTAAATATATTTGTCCCCTCCAAACTCCTATGTTGATATCCTATCCTCTGGTGTGATGATATTTGGAGATGGGGCCTTTGGGAAGTGATTGTGTCATGATGGTGGAGCCATCATGAATAAGGTTAGTGCCCTGCCCAGAAAAAGACAAGACCAGGCATCCATACTTTAATCTCTTTTCCTATCTCATAAGGACATAAAGAGAAAAATGTCATGAAACAGGAAGTTGACCCTCACGGGGAACCAAATGTTCCAGCAATGTAAATCTTCAAGAACTCAGCTTCCAGAAGTAGTTTAAGTCACCCAGGCTATAGTATTTTGTTCCAGTGGCCAAGCTGATGAAGATAGGAATCAAGGAATGAAACATCTGGCTGTCTCCACAGTCTGGTAGCAAAGTGTGACACCTCACACTGTGGGAGTGAGTGACCTGTGGAGAAAGACATCAGCAGGACTTTATTTGGGGGGACGGAGTGCATTCATCTTCACAAAGCTCTGAGTTCCTCCAATACAGGCACTGGGCTTTCTATTTGCACTATCATAAGAGCTGATGGTATTTTATGTTCTGTTTCCTTGTCTGGGAAAAATAGAAAAGCAGTGCGCCTTTCTCTCCCGGCCTCATAACTGGCTCCCCAGAGTAAAAGCCACATTTGATACTCCACTCCTTAAAATTAAGTTGACAGTTCCCTCTAGGTTCAGCAGAAAGTTGGTGGCCAGATGGACAAGAGCCTCTAATATTCTGAAGCAATTAATTTCTCAAAGAGATGAGGAGATGTTTCTATGACTGAAGTGACAGAAATGAGGTAGTGGGGACAGCAAGGATGGCATTTTCCATCCAGCAGCTTCTTATTCGTGCAGCGTATTCCCGAGTGAGAGGAAATGACACGTTGCCTCCAGGATCTCATCTCAACCATTTCAATCTTTCCTAACTTTTATATTTGTGAAACAAATTGCTTTAAACATGTCAAAGCCACTTGAGTTGAGTGTTAGCCAAATTTTAAAAATAAAGATGATTCATAAAGGCAGCACTTGTGTTTGTAGAATTCAAGACAAAATTTTAAAGAAACAAAAACCACAGCCTTGATTATTTAGGGCATAGGCACAAAGTAATAATCTTTAGAAATTAAAAAGAAATCCCCCCTTTCTGCTAGATTTATTGAAGACCCTGGCATTGTGGAAGATCAGTCATCTCTGTTTTGGTGAATTGCTAAGTTCCCCTCACACATTGATTCCTCAGTCCCTGGATTTGGTCTGCTTTTTCAGGCTAAACCTTGCTAGGGTTCTTATGCTCTCCCACAAGTCAGCCTGTATGCTCTTAGAGCTGATGTCTCTTAAGGGCCTCCTCATGCCTCTTGATGGAGAGAGGATGGTCTCTGGGGTCAGATAACTAGGCAAGTACTCCTCCAATATGTTCTTCTGAAAGACTGGGACTGATGCACCAGAGTTGTTGACCTCATATCTTGCCATCCCTGGATTTTAGTGTGTGTGTGTGTGTGTGTGTGTGTGTGTGTGTGTTTACTGACAAAGACCTTCTCCTACAGAAGCATGAAGATCATGGACATTGCCATTGGTGTCGTGTGATCATATAAGCTAAACCCATGTGAGTTTCACTGATGTTTCAATAATGTCCCATACAGCAAAGAGACCTGGTCAAATCCAGGATCACATAAGACATTTTAGTTGGCATGTTTTGTGTCGAATTTCTTTAATTTTCTTCAGTTTGGAACCAATTCAGAATAGGTGTATTGTGCTTTGAACGAGAAATGTCCCTCACAGGTTCAGACATTTGATGCTTAGTCTCCAAGTGGCAGTGATGTTTGGGAAGGCTATTGGGGGAGGGGTGCAGGCTTGCTGGAGGAAGTATGTCACTGGAGTGGGCTTTGAGAGTTTAAAACCTCACATTATTTCCAGTTTGCTCTGTTTCATGCTTGATGTTGTGTTGTTAAAGATGTAATCTTCCAACTTCCTGTTCTTGTGACCATGCTTGTTGCTTGCTGCCATGCCTCTGCCCTGCCATGATGGACTCTTCCATGAACCAGAATAAACTCCCTCTTCCTTAAGTTGCCTTTGGTCCAGGTGTTTTACCATAGCAACAGAAGAGTAACTAATATGAGCCGTATAGTCTTTCTGTGGCTTCATGGCTCTATACCTATGAGGATTACAAAGGGGGCAGTTTTGAGGATGCCTTTCACCTTGAGGTTTTGAACGACATCTCCTCATGATTAAAATTGGTTCACACACTTGTCCCAGGGTGATCGCAGAAGCAACACTGTATACTCAGATCATCATCTCAGACCATTTCCTATTGCTTTAAGAGAAAATCTGGTACCAAGAAAACTATGTTTATTTGGCTTATAGTTCTGAAGGTTGGGAAATTCAAGATTAGGCAGTCATATCTAGTGAGGTCCTTCCTGCTGGTGTGGCTTCCATGAGGCAGCCATGACATCTTAAGGCGAAAAGTATGCGTGTAATGACAAGAGCCAAACCTGCTTTTATAACAAGCCCACTCTTGAGATAACCCCAGAGAGGATCAAATTCCTCACGATGGCAAAGCTCTCGTGAGTCTAACCACTTCTTGAAGGTCCCCACTGATCCCTCCTATATTTTAATGCTTCGCAGTGAGGACTAAATTTTGACTTTTTGTGCATTTTCTAATTATAAAAGCATCCTGCCTGCCTGGTTACACATACTTTTTTTTTTTTTTTTTTTTTTGGTAAATCTTCCTACTGTGATGTGAACTTTTATCATTTCATTGAAGTGCTGGTACAGTTTGGATACCTCAACTCAGGAAAGAGACCCAGAAGTCAGCCTCCAGGAAGTTCACGAAGAAGGAGTGATCTTAGGATCAGCTCCAGAAGAAGGAAGGGGGGTTTGGGGCCAAGGGAGAAGCTGGCTTACCAGGCAGTTGTAACAGAAGCCTTTGCTGATTGCATGTGGACCTTTAGAGATGGCTAGCTTTTTGGGATTCCCTGATTCCTAACAGGACTGGGCTCTGTGCTTATGTTAAGCAGTTATCAGAGGTGACTTTTGCCTAGAATGAAACATGACTCAGGATGAGACAACTTTCGTCAACTTCAATTGGTGTACCTATGACCATTTCCTGTCATCACCCCCAGAGAGGATAAGCCTCTGTCGTTCCTGGATAGGAATCTGGGCACAGATCCCAGAGCTCAGCACAGTGGTATCTGGTGAGATCATCCATGAAAAAGTGGCTCTTTGTTCCCTATGTAATTAAAAAGTGCTACACAAGAAAGCAAATTATTGCAATTACTATATTCATCAAAAAAGTCTTAATGATAGAACAACTAGTGGGCATCAATGTGAATTCTTGATATTTCTCTTTTAATTTAGTGAGTTACTTAAATTTGCTATTATCATTCCTTAAGTTGATATTCAAACAATCCTAGATATTGCCAGTTAGAAAACAGTCCTATCTGGCCTCAACATCCTTACTTCCTTACATTAAGATGCACCATGTTTCAGGCTTGTTCTGTGTTTCCCTTGTCCTACCCCTGCAGCTCTGCTACTTGATGGCAGAGAGCAGTACCGAGGGATCTAAGCCCTACATGTACTTGCTACCATTTTACCAACTTTCGGGACTTCCCAATTGATCCTAGGCTACCATGTGTTTTTATCCCTATGCCATGCTTGGGTCAAGTCGTGTTCCTTAACCTCCATAAGTCGTGTTCCTTAACCTCCATCCTTAAGACTTTTCCTGATTCTTACCCAAAAAGACTTAACATGGGTAATATTCAGTAAGAATGCCACTTGGACACCTTTTGAGTCTTCACCAGTGGTCCAGGTGTGCTTTAAGTTCATGTTGTCATTCAGATGCTGCTGTTGAGCTTAGGACTCAAAACGACAAAATGTATTATTTCCATGTGAGGTACAGTGGTTGTGCTGTTGGGGTTTCTATTGCCGATAAAACACCATGACCAAAACTAACTTGAGAGGAAGAGAGGGCTTATTTGGTTTACATTTCCTGTCACAATCCATCATTGGGTGAAGTCAGGGAATAAACTCAGGCAGGAACTTGGAGGTAGGAACCGAAGCAGAAGCCATGGAGGAATGCAGCTTACTGGCTCAATCTTCCTGTCTTGTTCAGTTTACTTTCATACATACCTGCCTAAGAATGGCACTGCTCACAGTGGGATGGGCTCTTTCACATCAATCATGATGAAGAAAATGCCCTACAGATTTGCCTACAGACAAACTGATAGAGATACTTTCTCAGTTCAGGTTCCCTCTTCCCTAGATATGTCTAGGTTTGTGTGAAATTGACTAATAAACCAACCAGCACAATGATATTTGAAGATGTGAGGAAACTGAACTGATCAGTTCATAACTAGTCTCTTCCCTTGAGCAGGAACCATAGAAACATCAAATGATTGCTGATCTCAGTAACCTAGCCAGGACCCTGAGACTGAGATCTGGAAATGTCTTGGAAAAGCAGAGTCCATATGATGGGAATGAAGGACAGAAACACAGTGCCTTTTCTGCATTTGATGTGATGACCAGAATTCTGCTATGGCACATTGTTCCTTGGAGATATTAAGCCATGATTGCCTATGAACAAAACATGGTGGTGGGTGTTTAGACAAAATTCCCTTACTCTGCTACTTTTTCGAAGGAGTGGCTGAGTAGACTTGTCATTCATGGACTACCTAATCATCCTCATATCCCATGCATTAAAAGAAAAAATACTCATCCGCAACCTGATTCAAACAGACCTTGGGCAAATCAGTAGGGGACAAGAGACCAGAGGCAATAAAGGTGATGTCCAGAACAGTTGGGGTCTTCCTAAGGCATCCCTACACAAAGTTCTACTTTTCCAGTGTAGGCTGATTCTTCTTATATGCATGGTAATGATCTCTCCTTTACAAAGACCGGTCTTAAGTGTCATCCCTTGTATGACATGCAAGTAAGCAATGAACAACTCATGAAGTAGCTCTGAACATCCGTAGTGAGAAATTAATCATCCACAAGTACTCACTCAACTGCCTTTGGAGGGCTGTCTGTGGGAAGGGCTTGTTGTTGGTGTTGGTGTCCTGAAACATCAGAGCTCTTCACAGCCAGTGTTGCCTTCTTCATGCCTAGGGACCTGGCGATGGAGTTGCAGCCCAAGGCTGATTCTTCCCTGAGCTGGTGGCAATTGTACAAACATAGAAATAGAGAGTCCGAGAGCTCCTATGAAGTGATGTGAGGACCTTAGGAACATCATCTTTGGCATCAAGTGACAAGTAGTAGTTCAGACAAATGCCTCAGTGAAATGAAAAGTATGTGAGGACTGATTCACCCTTTCCAGCTTGCTTACCCAAGAAACCTCCAAAGAAGGTGGCGGCTGATGTTCTGTCTCCTCTTCAAGCCACCATTTTATCTAGCAGCTCTGTTGTCAAGGAAGCCTGGGGTCCCCTACTAAAGAAACAGAATGCTTGGGACTGAAGAAATGGCTCAGAAATTAAGAGCACCTGTTGCCCTTCCAGAGGGGTGATAAGAATCACAAAGAGGGGCAGTAATTGTTAATTATCATTTGCAACCCAAAAGGGAAGTGACTAATGGGGAAATGAATTAACTAAAGGCTAAATTCAGGTAATATCTAAGAAGAGGATATGGGACTCATAATAGATCTGGGTGGTTGGGGAGGGTACATAAAGGAGACAATCAGGCAGACTCACTGGGATAGACCCTGAAGAACAATGTGCAGGATCTGATTGGGTGGAGAGGTTGGATGTGGCATGAGAGGGTCCTATGGTTAGGAGCAGACAAGGTAAGTCTAGGCTAGACCTTAGAGAAGGATCTCTTGGACTTTTTATGTTTGTTTTTGTTCTAGCGATAATTGGTTGAGTCTGTGGCAATGAAACTCACACTTGCTTGTGTATATTGCACATACGTATTGCATGCCAAAGATGAATAATTGTTGTCAGAATTGGCAGTGATTTGTTCTTGTTCCCGTCGCTGTTGCCATACAATATTAACAAGAGCTGACTGTTTGGGCTAAAATGCCATAAGTTTGGTTTTGCTTTGTTCGGACAAGTTTATTTGCTAAGTCTTTGATGTTATCTTTGCTAGTTGACGGTCCTTCACTTTTTTCTTAATTTTTTTATTGATTCTTTGTGAGTTTCACATCACGCATTCCAATCCCACTCATTTCCCTGTCCCCTCACTTCTGCCCTCTGACCCTCTAACCTCCCCCCAAAAACAAAATTTAAAAGTAACACCAAAAAAAACAGAACTAAACCAACCAAACAAACAAACAAACAAACAAAAATGAATAAAAAAAAATACATTGGTGCAGAAGCTGTAGTGTAGCTTACTAAGTCACACATTTAGTCCATAAGTCTTTACTTGTAAGTGTTCATTGCAATTAGTCATTGGTCTGGCTCAAGGCCTCTGGCTTCTGCTATACTATGGATACTGGGTCCTCACCAGAATGCCTCTTGGATATCTTGTTGTTGTTGCCTTGTGCCATGGATATTCTGTAGCTTTGGACCTGCAGGTCCGGTCCCTTCACATGCTCCAGCTGTTCATAGATGAGGTGGGTGTCAGAGTAGGCTACCTCATAGTCCTGGTTCTGGGCCTGGGTAGAAGCTGGGCTGGTCAGCCTGCCAGCTTTCCCTCATCATCACCACTCAGGCAAGCTCTCCAACACTGCCTCAGCTAGCCGACCCAATGTAGCAGACAGCAGGGAGTGGGGCCAGTTTTCTTGTTCTCACACTCTCAGGTCCAGCTCACCTGCACTCACACCACCAGGACCAACTCTACTGTATTGTCCAGGCAAGGTGCAGGGTCCACTCTCTGGATTGCACTTGATGAGGAACAGGACTAGCTCTTCCGTTCTCATGTGCCCGAGGTTGGCTCTGATGCCTGTTGCAAGGGATGAGGAGGAAGGAATGTTTCCATTACCCTTACCATCCCATGGCATACCAGGGAGGGGACAGGGGCAGCTCTTCTGCTCTCATGCCTATAGGCCTGGCTCACCTGCACCCACCGCCCTGCCCCTACACCAACAGTGTCAGCTCTAGTGTGCTGCCCAAGCAAGGTGCCATGCCTGCTCTCCCATGTGCTAAAGCTGGTGAAGGGCAGGGCCAGTTCTCCCACTTTTGTGGGCCTGTAGCCAACTCTCTCACCTGCCTCAGGTGGTGAGGAGTAAGGGGAGGGAGGGCATTTTTTTCCTCACCCATGCCACCATGTGAGGGGTGGGGAGAGGTCAGTCCTCTCTCTCATGCCCCCCCCCCCCCCCCCCGCCCACTCACCTGAGCCCTCACCAACAGGGTCAGCTCTATTGTGCTGCCCAGGTGAGATGCAGGACCTGCTCTCCCGTGCGCTATGACTGGTGGGGGACAGGGCCAATTCTCCCACTCTCATGACCTGAGGGCCAGCTCTCCCACCAGCCACAGGCGGTGGGGGAGGGCAGAGGTCATCTCCATGTCCACCCAAAGTTTGCTCTGTCTCTCTTATCCTTTGGATTTCTGGAGGTCAGTGTGAGAGGGCAGAAAGTAAGAAATATGGGAATACTTTTATCGCTTGAAATAGCTGTAACAGCTTGGGATGGCATGAGGGGAAAGTCTAAGTATACAGCTTGGCTTATGTCATGTAATCCAGTAAGGAACAATGAATCAGACCTGTGTCACCAATATCCTCTCTTTCCCTCAACATCTCTGCATTCTCAAAGCTCTTGACACTTACAGATGGACAGAACCTCCCTCAATAAACCCATACCAGGAAAGTACCGCAGGCTACCCTACAACCACTGTAGGTGAGTTTCTGGCCACACTTTTAATGCCACCGTCCACCCACCCAAATGGGTTTTCATAGTGCCAATGTCCACTTCCCTCCCAGCTATGAGAAAAAGCTTTCATCTCATAGTATAACCAGTTTATCCAAATGGCCTTTCCTGCAGATATAAACATTCAGCATGATCTCTAATTTCTCCTCTTTGGGCAGAACTCTCATTAGTCTGCAATGTCAGAATACAATTGGAGGTCGAGCAATGCTGCAGAAATCTCTGTTACCTGCCTGCAGTCCTCATACAGCAGTCAAAATGATCATTTTCAATAACTTAAGCCAGCCTTGATCTTTTCCTACCAACTTTTATTCCCTGTTATACAAGGTATTTATTATTTATTTATTTATATTTATTTTACAGCCAGGGTGCAGTTTCCTCTCTCTCCTTTCCTCCCAATCCCTCCCATCCTATGTTCCCACCTCCCAATCCATTTCTGTTCAGGAAAGGGCAGGTTTCCCGTGGATATAAACAGAACAGGGCATATCAAGTTGCAGTAAGAATACGCACCTCCCCATGTATAAAGGTTTACGGGAACGTGACCCAATATAAGGAGTAGGGTCCCCAAAGCCAGTAAAAGGGTCAGAGACAGTCTCTGCTCCCACTGTTGGTAGACCCACAGGAGGACTGAGCTACACAGCTATAATATATAAACAGAGTGCCTAGGTCAGTCCCATGCAGGCTCCCTGGCGATAGGTTCAGTCTGGCTTCAGACTAGTTGATTCTGTGAGTTTTCTTGTGGTGTCTTTGACCCTTCTGGTTCCTACAACCCTCTCCCTGCCCCCCTCCCACTTCTGCAGTATTCCTTGAGCTCTGCCTAATGTTTGGCTGTGGATCTCTGCATCTGTGCCCATCAGTTGCTGGATGAAGCCTCTCAGATGACAATTGGGCTAGACACCAAACTTTTTTTTCAATCAGAATAAAATCCAAAATCCAAACAGGAGGTTATCAGGCCCTCAGACTTCACTGCCTGTATTTTCCTCTGCTCCAGGCACACCAGCTTCCTCCAGTGCAGAGTGTTTTCTGAGGCCATTGTGCTGACAGTAATACCATTTCCCCCCATGCTTGTGTGGCCTGTTTCGTCCCTTTTTAATGCCTCTGTTCAGATGTCCGGATGTCACTATAATCACTGTCACTCTTTGTCCCTTTCACAGGTTCGTCTTGTGACATAGCATACCTTCACGTATTTACTATCCGTTTTCTCTCTATACTGCATACTCTATGACCCTATCTGTTGATACTACCTTAGTCTCAGTATCTAGAACCCTGCTGGCAGCCACATGGTACACGATCAATATACTGTGGATTGAATAAATCCCCAAATCATGCCAAACTAGCAGCCACTTTCTTGACTTCTCATGTGATCACCCACAGATATTAAAAAAATAAATAACACAGGTTTAGTGAGTTTCCTTTGCTGTTATGACATTAGTTACTATATGATAATGGGGAAAATAGCACTGTCCTTGGATCCTATAATGCCCTTACCAATCATTATAGTTCAGCTGTCAGCTACACTGGGCATTTTATGGATGGAAGAGACTAGGCAGATAGTTTTCAGGACACAGATCAGGAATTTGAATCCAGGTCTGTTTGCACTAGGGTGGTGGCTGAAGGAGCTGTCTGCCTAGAGCTAGTCCTCTGTTTCCTGGCCCCTGCTTACCCACGTATAAAATGCAGGGAGCAGATCTGGAGTGAGTTCAGGGTGTAGATTGTGAAATGGAAACTTCTTTAGATTTCAGCAGCAGACACTTAATTCATGGAACACAGGTAAGAAACAATCAAATCCAAACAGGTGACATAAAAAAGTCACCCAGGAATTGGTGACTGGAATCGACCTTCTCACCCGGAAGGAGAGCCCGTGGAGGAGGATGTCTGGCCAAACCCTGAAGCTACCAGCAGGAACAGGAATCACAATGGGGCCAGCAAGTAAGAAAGACAGTCATGAAGGAAACTTGGAACCTTACTCCAGATCAGAGAAAGGAGGGATGTGCCGTGCAAGGCAGAGCGCAAAGGGGCCTGGGAATGTGGCTTCTTGTGGACTCAAACAGGGAGGCAGGGGTGCAGGTGATGGAACGGGAGTGGCTGGGTGGCTCAGGCACAGTGCCTGGCAAGCATTTCTGCTCCCGGGTAGATAGCAAGGACCCCGATTTCAAACTCCCCAAGACCTCTTGTCCCTTAGGATCAAATCTGCTTTGTGGTGTTACGTTCTGTAACCAACCTTCTCTAAATTGTAGGGCTTCCCTGCTGATTTCCTTAAATAATAAAAATAATGTGCTTTCTTTCAAATGAGACATGTGTGGTTTGTGATAATCTCCAGAAAATCAGCTTTTTATTCAGTAAATTTGGCCCTGCAGTTAACCAAGTGTTTGGAGCTGACTTACTAGGCAGCCAGATCGATGCTTTGCAGCTCACTCACCACTGAAGGGTTACAGGACACGACTGCATTCTCTACGGCTAGGTGCCTAGGATCTGTGAGCATCTGGAACATTATAGGCACTTCAAATCTCTTTTATTGAGAACCAGATGCTGACCGGTGGTAAGCTTTGGCTCAGTTTTCCTCACTCAATACCAACATCAATTTCTGATTAAGTACCGGTGCTTCTGCTCGGCCTCCTTCCAGAGCCAGCTGTGGTCACTCTGCAGCCATCTTTATGCCTCATCTGTGTGCTCAGCAGCTCTCTGACATGCTTCCCTGTCTCCAGTGTGGTCTCCTCTAGTCACTCCAGCCTGCAGTGATCTGTCCGAAACAGTCTCACTGGGTCACCAGTGACAGGGACAGGGGCACAGCTCCCATCCCCACTGTCTGTCCCCCTGACACCTAAAGTTCTCTTTTTCCTTAGAGAAAGGAAATTCCTTTAAAGCAGTGGTTCTCACCCGTCCTAATGCTTTTAATACAATTCCCCATGTTGTGGTAAACCCCAACCAAAACATTATTTTCGTTGCTACTTCATAACTGTAATTTTGCTACTGTTATGAATAGTAATGTAAATATTTGTGTTTTCCAATGGTCTTAGACAACCTCTGTGAAAGGGTCATTCAACATCCCCCATGGGGTCATGACCTACAGGTTGAGAATCATTGTCTTAGAGAATGGCATTCTCTTTGTTCAGGTAAAAGTGGGGTTCATTCAGGGCTTCAACACAGAAAAGAATTCCAGGATGAGCCAGCAAGGATCAGAACAGGAGTTTATTAAAGACATCTTTATGTTGGCAGAAGTTTCTGTCCCACAAACTGCTCCCAAGTAACTACACAGAGGCTTAATAATTATAAATGCTCAGCCAATAGTTCAGGCTTGTTACTAGCTAACTTTTACATCTGAATTAACCCATATTTCTTATCTATTCTTTTTTTTTAATTTTAAATGCCAAATGTCATTTATTGAAGCAGGGAGGAGATCTTAAATACAGGCTTACAGCACAATGGGAGGACCCCAGAGGGCAGAAGTTCGCTACTGATGTTTTACAATCTTGCTTCTAATCTGTTAACGCCCATTATTCAGGATACACAGACAAGGAACTTCTCTTAAGCATTCAGGAGGGTGGAACTTGGCAGGGAATTGGCATAGGGAGGATCTCCAGGTCAAGGTCAGCAAGCAAGGCAGCAGTTACCCAAAACGGGGGCTAGGGCCCTACAGGTCCCCCTTTTATTAATAGATGAGCTTCTGACTTGGGTTGCGTGGGACGTCATCAGGTCACCTTACCCGTCATGGAGACGCCTGCCCAGGCCACATAGGTGCTCTGTCTTAGGTTGGTGAGTGCCCCCCAGGCATTACCCATCTCTGAATACTCATTATCATATAGGCTCAATCATGTGTGAGCTGCATAGTTAATTGCTGCCAAAGATCTCAAAGTGGCACTGGGCTTGCATTCTGTGTGTTTGATACTGAAAAGACCAACAGCGGTCCTATCTCACCCATAGCCAGTAGGCTAAAGGCAACTGAGCCATTCCCTTCCTTAATGAGCCATACTGTACGTTGGTGTCCTTGTAAGATAGTATCCCAAAAGCAACTGGAACTTGAGTTTATAAATTTATAATTTTCAAAGCCATTTGAGATGTATATAGCTACTGAATTAAATTTATCATGCCCAATAGAATGAGAGATTAACTAACTGTGGTAGCTACTTTTGTTGCCAGGGTCTCCATTGTGCTAGCTGTAGTAAGCAATTATGAAATGGTATCTTATCTATTCTTTGCCATGTGGCTTGGTATCTTTTTTTTTTTGCTACAGCTTGTCCATTTTGTTTCTCTCTGAGTCTGCTCTAGGCTCCTCAGACTCTGCCTTCCCCGCTCCCCCCCCCCCCCCCCCCCGCATTCTCAGTTTGGCTTTCCTGCCTAACCTTATCCTATTCAGTGATTGGCCAGTCAGCTTCTGTGTTAAACCAATCACAGTGATATATATTCACATGGTGTAAAGGACTATTCCACATCTTTTCCATAGATCTTAAGCACAGGGATTAAAAGATAGATGGATGCATAGAGAAAGAAAGAAGCAAAGCTAAGTGTGGGTGTGGGTTCCTCAAGGCGGGAGATCAGTTTTCATTTTGTGAACAATTTTTTTTGTAAACAAAGCTGTAAGTGTATTTACAAAGGGTATTGTCTAGACTTACGAATGAGAAGGGAGTGCTGAGGACTCAAGGTTGCAGATCCTATGTAAGCACAGTTTATTTACTGAGTTTGACATTTTTTTGTTTGAGATGTCTGTAGAAAAACAGACTTACTCAGTAGGCAATTTTTTGTTTCATCAATGGTGCCTGCAATTGCTGGCCTTTTCCAGTAGGAAAAGCAGATTTGATCCCAGGACTCTGTGCCCGTGGCCTTCTCTCACAAGCTTTTCTTCCTATGTCTTCACAATTTCATTGCCTTTCTATCCAGTCTCAACTAGACCATAGGAAGCAGTTCAATGCTTTGAGAAGTCCGTAAACAGCCTCTCCTAAGGATGCAGCCCGAACACCTTTGCATATGGTCAAAGGTCTCGCAGTTCTTGCCTTTCCAGGTCAGCTACCTCCTTTGCCACACAATTTTGCGTTCTTTTTCTTCCCCCAATGTACCATGCTTTCATTCGTCATCTGCTACTAAGACCTCTCCCTACTTTGTCCACTGTGTGAGTTTGCTTTCTTGGCAAAATATCTGACATAAACAAATGAAAAGGAGAAAGACATATGGACTAGTGGTGTCAGAGGTTTCTGCCCAGCACAGTGAGGAGGGTATTGTTGGAGGGCATAGGCTCATGTATGCCCATTCAAGTGGAGGCCAGAGGAGAACTGTGCCTGTGTACCCATGCAAATGCAGGTAGGCTGGTGCCATGTCTTAGCAACGAGGTACTCCACCATCACATCTGCCTTTATGATTATATCCCAAAGCCATTTTCTCTGGGGGCTTTCCTTGAATATCCATGACATTATTAGCCACCGCCTCTTCTGGGTTATCCCTCTGTCTTCCTCTTGGCTAATTATCCCAGCAGGGTCTTGGAACCATGCTGGTTCCATAGACACTTCACAAGATTACATCTTACTTCAAAAGAAGGTTAGTGACTTAGAATTCTCTGAAAGGAAAGTGAAATATAGTTAAGGAACACCATCCACCTTATATTAAGGCAGGGTCTCTCTTAGCCTGGAGTTCACCAATAGCTTAGGTTGGCTGGTCAGTGAGCCCTGGAGATCCACAT
The DNA here is from genome assembly GCA_902168405.1 of Peromyscus aztecus. Lineage (NCBI taxonomy): Eukaryota > Metazoa > Chordata > Mammalia > Rodentia > Cricetidae > Peromyscus > Peromyscus aztecus. The sequence goes on from CABHPQ010137008.1 coordinate 19,144, forward strand.
GTCTATATGACAAGTATGTACCACCATGCCCAGTACTTTTTAACCCATCATGTTCACATCACATGTACTTTGCCATCTCTGACACTTTATTTGGTGCTGGACATAGAACTGGAGCCTTGTAAATGCTAAGCATGTGTCCTAACACCAAAACGCACCCCCAAACTTTGAACACTTGTAACTCCCTCCTTTGGGTTGCTACCACCCATGACTTCTCTACCTTGTTGACTTTTTTTCTGGTAGCAGTGTCATATTTTTACAGTTGCTAACCTAGAAACTAACAATTGCTTAAGGACCTATGAAATCCTAGTCCCTAGGAACTCCTGAATGGTCCCAAGACTGTTAGAACAAAATTCACTTTCCTTAACAAGGCTGTTATATTCAGGCTTCCAGTCTGCACATGCATTGTGCTGTTAGTGTAAGATTTCTAGAGCCTGTTTGGAGACAGATTGATTATTTAAAATGGGAAAGATGTGTCTAGGGAAAAGCAAATGATTTCAATGGGAAATGAATTAGCTTCATGAAACTCACCCTTCCAGATGGAGACAGGCTACATTCCTGAGTTCTTTAGAGACCTCCAGGTCAAAGAGGGAAAGGGATGGAACTTCGAGTATGTGTTTCTTGTGTTTGCAGTGGATTGCTGGATTGAGGCAGACACCACATTCCAGAATCTCCACAATCCTTGAAATGTTCTTCAAGGGTGTGATCCAGCAAAGTCCCAGTGACATTTATGGGGCCATACTTAGTGTGAAGCAATGAGGGGTTTTACAGGTTTTCTCCAGATGGTAAGAACATGTCATAGTTTAGTTTAACAGGAGAAATGGATGTTTAAGTGGATATCAAAGAAGATAGGATTTTTCTTGGACTTTTCTGGTGGTTAAGAAATACTCAAATGGCTAAGCATTTACATTCACCAAGTCTAGCATATTAGATAGAATCGTCTTAAAGGTGACATGCCAGAAAGGTGGCAAGAATGTGTATGTCCTGAGTTACTGACTTCATTCCAAGCATTGATTGTGACTGACATGTGTTTTCTGGCCTCAAAGAAAATTTGCCAAAAAAAAATGTGTGATATAAAATTAGAATGGGAACTATTTGGGACTAGAAGGAAACAGAGAGAGATGGGAGAGAGACCAAGACACGGCAACAGTTGAATATGTTGGTAGATATGACCAAAATATCCGATGAACAGTACAAAAATTTAATGAAGTCCATTCTTTTCTGCCTTGTGTACTATGAATATATGCTAACAAAACAATAATGTACAAAGGAAAGCCAATAATTAAAGTAAACCTATGCTCATTTTTAGATATCTTGAAGAGATAGCACCAATTTTAAGTGGGTGTGAAGGAATGCAATTTGTAATTACAATCCCTGCTTCTTTTCAGGTCTAGCTGCAAAGGCTACATTGTTAAAAATAAAGTGAGGACTGTTTGTGGGAACCTCTGTTTATTGCTCCCCTTTTCCTTGCTCTCATTCTCCTTTAACATAAAATTGTGCAATTTGAGCAGAAAAATGTCTCCATGGGCTCTATGCACTGTTAGCAAACATATGCATGGGAATCACCTGTGTAGAACTGGGTTTCACACCTAGACCTGGCCGGTGACAGCCATGCATGTTGATGGATGGGTGTTCCAAGCCTGGCCTGATGGTGGTCTCTAAAACATGCTAACTCCTGAGGGTGAGAAGCTATTTAGTGAGATGAAATACTACTCTGCCACAACTTCCTCCCTCACAATTCAATCATGGAAAATCCTTCCCCAGCGCTGTCACTGAAATCATTACACTCAGAATTAAACATGGTGTAATGGAGCCGCTGACAAGACCCTGAGGTCCTATTGACATGCCAGGTCTCACATTAATAACCAGCTTTCTGTATAGTGGAAAGGAAAAGACCTGCAAATTGGGGGTTGTTTTTGCCTCCCTTTGGAACTCATGTAATGACTGCCTGTTCCTGATTCGTTTTTAGATGTTGATCTGCAGCCACGTGACTTACCAAGTTAACATGGCTGCTCAGCCTTCTCCCTTCACTGCCCAGCCTTACTTTAAAAAAGCAAACCAAATCTGTACCAGCCCAAGCCTCCGTGCCTTCCTCTCTGCCAGCTCTGCCTTCTCATCGCTTTGATTCATACCTCTGGTGCACACATCTGTTATCCACCACTACAAATTGGCTCTTCGTCCTTTCCCTCATATTTCTTCCAGTTTTGCAGCTTTGTTCTTTCCCCTTCTTCCATAGTCTCCAGTTCTTTCTAGCACCTTCCACCTATTCCTGGAAGGCAGTAAGATCCAGAGCAATGAGAACAGTCTTCCCAGTGAATGATAGTGGCCCAATCTTTATTTCCCCTTCTACCGAGTTAGGTGACATCCATGACTGGCTATGGATGGGCCCATGATGCCCAGACCTTGTGCAGGCATTCATAGCTGCTGTGAGTTATTGATTGCTATGGCTGCATCTTGCTTCCCCCAAATGACATTTCAAAGCCTTTCTTCTGTTTTCTGGCTCTCACTTCTTTCTGTCCTTTCTTCCACAGTTCTCCACAAACCTTAAAGGAGATGGAAGAAATGACTTGTCTGAGGTTAAGCATGCATCTATCACTTAGTCTCAGTACCTACCTTGTGCACTCATGAATCTCCACATTCACCATCATGTTCACTACAAAGAGAGACTTCTCTGATTAAGGCTGAGAGTAACACTTATCCATGGGTACCAGCATAAGTATTTAGAAGAAAAGCTTGGCATTGTGGGAATTTAGCTCTATAGCAATACTCAACTCCCCTCTAGAGCCCATGATTTCCTTCACCATGAGTTTTCAACAAGGTTTATAAGCATATATTCCCTACCCTGGAATGTGTCTCAAATTTAATCAGAGAGTGGTTAGTTACCCTCATAATAGTCATACCACTATTGAAGAAGTGGGCACATCTTTCCTGGCAGATTTGTCTCACAGATCATAGATTTTAAAGCCCTTTGGAAATGCCATACATTTCAAATCTATACAGGCATTTGGTGGCATCAGCATCTGGAAGAACTATAGTGATTGAATTACAGATCACATTTACCTGAAAAGATTGTCTTTAGTTTCTACACTTCGTCCAGAGACAGTGATGGCCTCTGGAGAGTAGCCTATGGGGAGGAGGAAACTTCACCCTAGCATGTGCAAGGAAAAGGAATGCTGGGGGGAACAAGGGAGGACAGACAAAAGTTACTAAACATGCTCTTAAAGGTAAATTGATGCAGGAACTCCTTGGAGGCAGAGCCAGTGTATCCCCAAGAGTGTCTCATGTTTAGACAAAATCTGCAATGCTCAGATTGTGGCTTCTTGGCAAAGAACTATGTGTGAGTCTTTATTGGGTTATGATCAGTATATGTGATACTTGTTCTGAGTTGTGATTAGCTGAATCTCCTGACACACAGAAAAGCACCAGGAGCCTAATCTTTCTCCCTAGTATAATACCTCCTATTCAAATCGTTATTTTTATTAAAATTAAGCAACCTTATAGAATTGCACAGCAGTAACCTAGGAAACTACTTCCTTTTGAATGCTTTTATATATTTTCCTATCAAATGACTCTGTTCAGACCTTGGTCACTAGAGAAGCTGAAGTTAGCTTTGTTTCTGGAATTTCCCATATGCTATATATACAACAATTAAAGTAAATAAACTTTGCTCTGGAAGATTTCTATCTGCTTCCAACCCAAATAATTTACAATCTTACTTGACTCGTATCTTTTTTGCAAGTCAAGAAAAAAGAGATTTATTCTATTTTAAAACAGCTATGAATTTGATCTTTCCTGCAAATTACACAGCAAATTAAATTATAAGCCAAGTAGTTAAAGAATTATGTGAGGTTAACTTTCTATTTATAGTTTTGAAAGTCAGAGGAAATTTAGTTCTGAGGTTAAAGACCATGCAGTAAGAATTTGATCCAAAATGGGAGTAATAAGGGGAAAATGGCATATGCCTTGAGATAGCTTATGCATAAACTATGATGAGCCAGGAAATATTACAAAATGACCTCCTGTTTAATCTGCAGTTAACGTAACAGCTTAAGATTTTAAGGTATTTGTTATACATGATAAATTATGTACTAAGGATTTTACAACGACCTGGGCCTGGTGGAACAAACCTGTAATCCTAGTTACTCCAGAGAGACTAAGGCAGACCAGTTTGCAAGTTCAACGTTATCCTTGACTATAGACTGAGTGAGACCCTACAACAAACAAATGAACAACAGATAGACACCACTCAGGATAAAGCATTTCAATGAATTGTTTTATTCCTTCTTCCTGTGAACTCATTAGTACGACCACTATTTCCCCCACTTATAGATGAAGATAAGGACAAGAGAATAAGAATGTGGAAGGTTCGAGGTTGCCAGGGTGAGAAGCAGCAAAGCCAAAATTCAAACTCAGCTCACTTTCCAGGGTAACTTCAATTCTGAACCCTAGCCTGTGGCGTTTAAGTCTCAGGCACCAGTGGGCTGGCAAAGAACACACGCTTAGGTTGAATATAAAAATGGCTGCATCTGAATGACCTGGAAGTGTAACCCATTACAGGTGATAGCTTAACAAATACAATGAATAGACAGAAAATATTGGCCTCTGACCCTAAAAACAATGATGTATACTTATATTAGTTGTATTTTAAAGTATTTTTTATTAAAAACTATTATAACTTTTAACAGTAAAATTTCAGGTCCTGATAACTCCAATGTACTGTATAACCCCAAGGTACTGTTTTGCACTCAAATTGTTGTTTCTATGTCATGATTGAATTCATTGTCTAACTAATGGTGTGATTTGAATATAATTTGTCTCCTCCCAAATACATGTTAAAATTTAATCTCCATTATGAGGTATTACAAGAGTTGAAACCTAATCTGAGTATGGGAGCCTTTGGGAGTAGTCAGGATTAGACAGGGCCTTTAAGTCCTACCCTTAAGATTAAACACTCGTGATTTCATAACAAGAGACAAAGAGCATCCTTGTGACCCCCTGAGCTGTGTCAGGATTGGTGTGATCCCAAGAAACCTCTTTTCTTTGTAAGTAAATTACCCAGTCTGTGCTGTTACAGTACCAGCAACAGAAAACAGGCTGAACTATCAACCAACAAAGAAATATCTTCCCAAGAAGTGTTATCTTTGTAATTTTTTTATTTGTCATGGCACACTGGAGCCCTGAAGAAATTAGGAGAATCGGCTAATATCACGCCTCTTGGCAGCAGAAGTGATATTTATTCTAAGACTTTAAGTCTAACAGCATTTTCTTCCTTCAGCCACAAGATAACAAAGTTGGAACAAGAGGTCTGAGAAACTTTATCTTCCATTCTTTCTTTCTCCTCATAGGTCGCTACCCTCAGGAGAACAAGGGCACCTACATCCCAGTACCTGTAGTGTCGGAGCTGCAAAGTGGAAAGTGGGGGGCCAAGGTCATCATGAATGAGGACAGGTCTGTGCGGCTTTCCATCCAGTCTTCCCCTGAATGCATCGTAGGAAAATTCCGCATGTATGTCGCAGTCTGGACTCCCTACGGCATCCTGCGTACCCGCAGAGACCCAGAAACTGACACATATATTCTCTTCAATCCTTGGTGTGAAGGTAAGGGGCAAGTACTCATCTTTAAAAGTTTCCACAGTCCCAAAGCATCTCCTTTGAAGGAGTAAAAGGGTTACTCCAAAGGACTTGTCCCTTTCTGACTCTATTAGTTACTTTTTGTGTCATGAGACCAAATACATGACAAGAAGCAACTTGGAGGAAGGATTTATTCTGGCTCACTGCTGAGAGCAAAGTTCGCCGTGGTAGGGGTGTAGTGGCCAGTCACAGTATGAGCACAGTCAGAAAGTGAAGACAGAAGATTGCCAGGGATCAGCTGGAGTTCTTTCCCCCCATTTTATACAGTCTTGGTTCTCCCCCACGGGATGGTGAGACCACATCTAGGGTGGGGCTTTCTGGCCTCAGTTAAACCTCTCTGGAAATGTCTCCTAATGGTTCTAAGTCCAGTGACGTTGGACTAATCATCACCCTGACGTACACTGTTTTCTCAAGATTGAAAGTGAGAAAGATCCACGATTTACTCCCCAAAGTAAGTGAAATGAATGCTGTTACACACTTACTTCAGGAATTAATTAAAGATTGTTCAAAGTTACACAGTGGGCTCATTATGGACCTGTGGTGTCATCTCAGTATATTATTTGTTCTATAAGCAAAGAAAAAATGACTTATTAAACTCAACTTTCAAAACTAATAGAACCCAAGACTCTACTTAAAAAAGAATAAAGTCAACTATGTAAATAGCAGAACTAACTTCATCACCCTAATTCAGGAAGAGAAAGCTTAAAGGATCCCACATAGTTACTTTTCTCATGATAGGTCTACATTTTACAAACAGTTGGCCTGCAAATACAGATAGGTAATGATATTTTAACATAATATTACTTAATCTCTAATGCTATTTTGAATTATTTCCATACACTACAGAAGCTTAACCTAGTTATATTTAGATTACTGAGTTGGGGTCAATGAGTTCTTTATCAAGTCAATTTAAAACCTCAAATTACGCCGGGCGGTGGTGGCGTACGCCTTTAATCCCAGCACTCGGGAGGCAGAGGCAGGCAGATCTCTGTGAGTTCGAGGCCAGCCTGGTCTCCCAAGCGAGTTTCAGGAAAGGCGCAAAGCTACACAGAGAAACCCTGTCTCAAAAAACCAAAAAAAAAAAAAAAAACTCAAAGTACATAGGATTGTCTTCTGTTCCCATTTATGCCATTTCATTGCCCCCAGCTGCTTCCATACATGATGTGGGGCTGAGAGTGGCATCTGGTGTTAGATCTGTAACAGCGAAGCAGTTTGAGAGCTAAGAGCTAAGAGCAAGAAACCACTCATATCAACCTATTAGAGTTGGATTATCACTCCCCGAACATCTTCCAAACATGTGCTATTTTTTTTATTTTGCATAACCCTTTGTTTGAAAAAGTTGCTTTGGATCTAGATTTTCTGATGTAGATGTAGACAATGATGGGACAGCAATGTTTTCTACTCCTGTTAAACATATAACTAGATCTCTGTCCTTTCACTTAACTCTTCCAGTGATCTTGGCACGTGGAACCTAGCTGATCCTGCACTCCCACCCACCTGCTCTCATCATCACCTACTCAGCACTCATATATATGTATATATATATATATATATATATATATATATATATATATATATGACTCATGTTCAAGGTTGATGTGAGCAAGAGATACCACTTGGGCCATGTGTAGCTCAAAGATGGAATCCTGTTTATAGAAATCTCATCAATTATATATAAGACATTTTGAACTGAGACATGGTGTGCTATTTGCAGAGATGGGGAATAGAAGTGCCAACTAAGGGGCTGAAAGTGAATTAGAAGTGATAGCAGAAATGACCTGCAAGTGTGTGACTCTCAAGAGGAGAGTCAGAGTGCATTTGAGAGTTATCCAGACCTAGAGAAGTCACCAGGACAAGGGGGGAAAGAAAGACAATGTAGGACTAACAGCATTTAGGAGTCCCGTAGAGAAGCTAGTAAAGGAAAATAAGACTGAGCCATATGTAGAAGGGCTAAGAAATTAATATTTTAAAAGTCCACATTTACAATATTAGTCAGGAAGTTGTAACTGATTTTCCTTGCACTGAAAAAAGACAGTCATAGGCTTCATGTAATTAATTACCCAGGATGTCTGAGGAATGACATGATCTACCCAAAGTTTAGTTTGTCACAGCTTTATGGATTGTCTCATCCATGTACTATGTGGTCACTCCCCTTGAGGAAAAAAATGCGTTAGTGGTTTTGCCTGACATAATGATTTCCCAGATGGGCTATCCAGAAGGTAAAGACCTCACAAGCTTTAACTGCTTCACTGCTCTCTGGATCTGCTCTTGTACGTGTGGTAAACAGCTTCTAGGTACTTCCATTCAGAATGTTGCTTAGCGACAAGGTGTCCTTTACCCTAAATACCCTGTTACAACACAGGGACCTCCCCCTGAATATCTGTGCAGAGAAAGAATTGAAGGAAGGTGAGACTAAAACTAGAGAAACCCATTTGACATCTGTGCTTCAAGACAAAGATGGCAAAGGATTTAACTGCGGTGGAGGCAATGGAGCTGAAAAAAGGAAATGGATGGGAGATCAGTTTTGGACTTAGAACATTGGTTGCAGAGGAATTAGAGATTAGTGGAGAAATAGAAGAGGTAAGGAGAGATAACTAGATGTCTATTCTGGCCAACTGGGTGGATAACAGTGATGTCTTTGGAACTGGGAAGGCTGGAGAGGTGGAAGGGATAGTGTAAGGACATTGAGAAATGATAATACAGTGGTATCTGTAAGACATCCAACTGAAGACATCAAGTAGGCATTAGAATAATAGGATACAGAACTTAGAGTGTATGACTGAGGTAGCCATGAAAATATTATGTCATCAAGAGCAAGAGCAGACAATTAGAGTAACAAAAGAGTGAACAACGTAGACTGGGAAGGGATGGTCAGTGGCCTTAGGAAATCAGAAGAGCAAAGAGCCAAGTATCTTGGTTGGATCAAGAGGACTGCAGCTAACTGTTGAGTATTGCTGCAGAGTTGAATTGGTGAAGGAAAGAAGGGAGTTGTTCTTTGTGGAAATATGATAGCACTATGATCTTGGAGAGGATGCAGCCACCGAAGCAATGGGACAGAATCCAGGGGGATGGACCACGGCATACAGGCAATGGGTACTGGCATCTCACTTAAGACACTGGGGTGGCAGGCAGAGGGATGGCTCAGCTGTTAAGAGTACACACTGCTCTTGCAGAGGACCCATGTTCAGTTCTAAGCACCCATCCATAGCAGGCACACACACACACACACACACACACACACACACACACACACACACACGCACGCACGCACGCATGCACGGACGCACGCACGCGCGCGCGTGCACGAGTGTGTGTGTGTGTGTGTGTGTGTGTGTGTGTGTGTGTGTGTGCTGGTGTGCGTGCTCGTGCGTCTCCATGCAGATATTCTGTTGTGGTTGCACTAGAGCCATCCTGGGCTTAATTTTTTTTCCAAAGATTCTGTGTGATTCCTGAAGCCGTAGTTGGAAAACATTGGCTTTAGAGGCAAATCAGCCTGGGCAAGTAGGGGACAAGGTGAAGGGTGTGAGAGAGGTGGCCCAGGCACACCTCACTGAGAAGTCACACAGGGGAGAAAAGGGTAAATGTTTTCAAAATTCTGTGAAGGGATACACAATAGTGGCCATATTTTGGCTCCCTCTTTGGGAGGAGAACAAAATCATGTGTTGAGGGAATGAGGAAGGAACAGAGAACTAGTCATCAGAGAAGCAGAAGGTAGGCTTGTTATAGAAGTCTAAGTGTAACAAGTGGGTCCCTGTCTTCCTGAATGCAGGGAATTGGCCATAGACACCTTAATCTCTTGGCCTATGGAAACCTGAATGTTTCTACAAATTCCTGGAGGGTTTCTACCTTCTTGGATCATGTATGCTTCTAGGAATCCGGTTACTCCTCTGCTCACCTCTGGGAAACTCAGCCCTCCCTCAGATTCAGCATTGACATTAAAAGTGGCTGCACAAATTCATCGGCATCCTCCAGGTTTTGGTTGTAGTTCTATCTGCAGATAAGAGGCAGATAAGAGGGGTCTTCTCAGGGGTTCTCCACTCTAGAGTCATGTCAGAACTTGTTTCCACTGACTAAGTAGGTCAGGGACTGTGCTTCAGATTTTGTATGTCTCACTAGTTCCCAGCTAAGCTAATGCTCATAGGTGGAACCACATTAGAGAACCGGGGATTTATGTAATACTCACAAGACCATAGCATTGCAACCCAGAAGGGTCTCACCTATTCACAAAACCATTAGCTCCTCCTTGAATCTAATCTCAGTCTTTCTCGCCTCACTGCCTCTTCTTAGTCTCCCTCCCCATATTTACCTCCCCTTCTCTCCAAACTCTTCTCTCTGATGGTCTCCCAGAATCAAACTTGTGGCTAGAGTTTTCCTGCCTGGCCCACAGTCAGGATAAATCTCTTTCACCTGCCAGTCCCACAGCCGCTCAGACCCAACCAAGGAAACACAGAGACTTATATTGCTTACAAACTGTATGGCCGTGGCAGGCTTCTTGCTAACTGTCCTTATATCTTAAATTAATCCGTTTCTATAAATCTATACCTTGCCACATGGCTCGTGGCTTACCGGCATCTTTACATGCTGCTTGTCCTGGTGGCGGCTGGCAGAGAGTGACTCCCTCCGCCTTCCTGTTCTTTTAATTCTCTCTGTTAGTCCCGCCTACACTTCCTGCCTAGCCACAGGCCAATCAGTGTTTTATTAGCAACACATTTGCCATACAGAACATCCCACAGCACAAACTCTTTCTTCTCTCAGGGAGAGGGACTCAGCAGCTTTTCTTTTGATTGCTATGCCTATCTTTTGGGGAACTGCATGCCTTAGGATAGCCTACAGAAATTACCCAGTGCTAACATTTAAGACAGTTTCTTAAGCGCCTTCCCTCGATGTACATTGAGGACTCTCATGGGAAGGTGTCTGAAACAGGAGTGAGAGGTCCCATCATTTCATTGGTTGTGTGACTTCTCAGCCTGGCACCCAAGGCATAACCCACAAAGGATTTCTGTATGAAGATCCTCCCACATACACTAAAGGGACCCCAGGGACTGGTAATCATGGCACTTATGTGCTTGTGCATGCTGATGCATTAACAGGGGATTCACTGAGTCCCTAGAAAGTGGGTCATAAAAGGGATGGGCCTTGGCACAAGTGGAAAAAAATAACAAAGAAGATAAAGCTGTGGAAACAGAGTTAGGTGGATGAAGGTGCTGGCAATAGGACCTACTAGGTGTGTCCTCGAGGACTAATGTGGCAGTACACACTGGGTTGACAAATTGCACCAGCACACACATTTGAGAGAAAATATTCAGCTGTGCTCCTCGGGGCCCTTCCGACTGCTTCACATTCATAGGCAATTTATCCTCCTTAATCACCAAATCATTAATGGGGATCGATAGCAAAGGCAGCCTGGTAGGCGCAGGGGTGGATGCAAGGAGAATTCCTGCGCAGTGTTTAAGTTAATATTGCCACGAGAGCTTCTAGTCTGTTCTAACAGGGAGCTCTTCTCTGATGTGGGACTCAGAACTGCTCCCACATAAGAAGTAGAAGCGAGTTGGGCATTTATTGTGAATTTGTCTTGTCTGACCACCGAGGAACTATGAATTATTGAATGTATTTCACTATTTAAATGTCAAGTGTTCCATTTTAGTAGTGTGACTTCACTGTGAGTGAGTGGGTTCTGGAAGATTTAGATTTCTAGTGATTTTGTCTAGTACTCTGGGTCAGTATTTAGCGTTTATTTGGGTCATATCAGTATTTGGGTATTGACTATACATTTCAGAGGGTCCTCCTCTCTTGACAACTTGTCCCCATCCTTAACTGTCCCTTGCTTAATTTAACCTCACATTCCCAGCACCCCACATAGTGCCTGGGTACATAGTTAATGCTTCATAAACATTTATAGCATTTATTTAATAACTCCAAGGAAACAGAAGTAGGTTCACCAAACCATATCATCACCACAGATCAGGCATAAGTGTAATCTCACACCTTACCATATTGTAAAGAGAAAAAAAATATGGGGGACAATGGTTGAAGTACATGTCTGAATGATATGTATGCAGATTTCTCTATCAGTATCCAATACCAAGTTAGCTTCTAGGATTTTTGCCTCATTTATTCCATAAAAAAATTTCATTTCCTTTAAAGCAAGTAATTTGAATCAATTTGATGTAAACAAATTAATGCTTGCCATTTATTGGATATTTTTGATAGAGATGAATAAATATGGCCAGCCTGTATTTTATTATTAAATCCACCTTTTGACTACTTGCTTAGTAATTACACATGGTCATTAAGACCCTTCAGTACAGAATGGACTGGGATTCTCAGAGGAATCATGACAAATAGCCCCTGCTCATGGAGGCCCTTGAGCCCACATTCCAAATTCAAGCCAGAGCCATTTATCCATCAATCCACAGATGTAGATGGTATGTCTTGCCTGTGACCATGACAACGCAGTAACCTATGCACGGTACAAAAACACTGCTTACTCGTTTGCAGATATTAAGGGCACAGGGCTTAATTCAGCACTAGGGACAGGCAATGGGAATGACTGAATTTTGGCCTCGTAGAGGTCCTAACAGGTTTGACAAGTGAGGAGCTAATAAAATCTAATTACAAATATAAAAACAATAGTGCTAAAATAGGTCAGGGCCAAACAAGAGTATAAAACAGGGCCCTCTGACCAAGTTAGAATTGAAAACAGGGCAAACAGTGGCTCGTACTTAGCTCTTAGACCACCATTATGTAGTAGCCTGTCAATTACCAGATCAGCTCTCAGAATATTATAATGCATGTGTTTGCCTAATCATGACCCAAAAGCCCACAGAGCAGGAACAGAATACAGCATGTCGATGGACAATTAACTCTGGCTCTACATGGCAGTGCAGCAGGGCCTGTGGGCAAAATCCCACATGGTTGAAGCCATGTGAAGCCAGAGCATGCACATGGCTTCAACCCTCTTTGAGGTTCTAGACTCTACTTTGGTTATGGAAATTACTCTCCATTTTTTCTTTTTCTTCGTTCTTTTCTCATATAATACACTCCCCCCCCCACCTCAGCTTCCTATCCCTCCCTTCCTCCCATTACCCCCCACATCTCCTCACCCCCAGATCCACAGCTCCTCCATTTCCATTCAGAAAAGAGCAGGCCTCCCAGGGATATCAACCAAATCAGTCAGGGATATTGCATATCAAGTTACAATCAGACTAGGCATAAACCCTCATATCAAGGCTGGATGAGGCAACCCAGTAGGAGGAAAAGGGGTCCCAGGAACAGGCAAAGGAGTCAGAGACATTCCCACCCCCACTGTTAGGAGTCCTACAAAAACACCAAGCTAAACGACCACAGCATGTCTGCAGAAGGCCTAGCTCAGACCCATGCAGGCTACGTGACTGTCACTTCCGTTTCTGTGAGCCCTCATGAGCCCTGCTTGGAAATTACTCTTGATGAGAAAAGGATGAAAGCTAAATCACTCTTTCCACAATCTAAACCATCCCTTCTTTTCATACCAAGTTGTGGTGATACTTTATTTGTGCTCTAATAAATAAAGCTTACTTGGAGATCAGAGGAAAACGCCAGCCACTATATTAAACATAGAAGTCAGGCAATAGTGGCACACACCTTTAATCCTAGCATTCAGGAGGCAGAGATTCATCCAGATCTCTGAGTTCAAGGCCACACTGGGAACAGAGCCAGGCATGATGGCACATGCCTTTAAATTCCAACACTAGTTAACCATAAAGGTCTGGAGGTCTGTACAGACAGACAGGAAGTGACAGAGCTGGGCAGGAAGAGGAAGCGATGCAGCTGGATGGAGAGAGGAAGTGAGATGGCAGAGACAGAAAGGATATGGGCGTGAGTATACAGGAAGTGGCTTTCTCTTGGGCTGAGGATTTCCTAGAGTAAGAGCTTGTGGCTGTGGCTTGTTCTGCTCCTCTGATCTCTCGGTTTTCACCCCAATATCTGGCTCCTGGTTTTTTATTAATAAGACTGTTTAGCAATTCATCTTACACCAAGTGAGCATCATTTGATGTGGCCCTGCAATCAAAAGAGAACCCAAGCAGTTCACAGGAACATTTCTACAAGATAATTCTGGAAGGAGTAAAAATGAAAGAGTCTAATCCAGAGTTGTATTCCTGCATTGGCTTGTCTTTATGTCTGTGGGAAAATTTCCACCCTCTTCAAAGTATGTTCATAGGTTGAATCTTCCTAGCTTGTGTGTTTTGGAAAATATGATCTTTGGGTTTGGTGATGCACACAGGTAATCCCAGCATGAGGGAAGATGAAACAGAATTGCCAGTTCAAGGCCAGCCTAGGTTACAGGATGAGCTTTTTCTCCTCAAAGAGGGAGAGACAAATCCAGGAAAGGAAGGGAATTATAGAGAAGATGGAAAGGGGAGAGGGAAGGAGAGGAGGGACAGGGTCACCCTCATTCATCAGAAGCTCAGAGTCAGAGCTCAGGGACTAACCGCCAGCTGAATTGATGAACAACACCCCCAGAGGCCAGGATAGAATTGTTATGCTCATATTTCAAGGAAGACATAGGCCTTGTGATGTCACATAAATTTGTTAAGGACCTACAGAAAATTAGGAAACAAGCCGGGTATCTGGACAAAACCTTGAGTATCTGGACCCATTTATAGCAACGGCTGTATTTTTAAGGCAGAAGCTATTTGTAACTAACTGGCTTTGTGTATTGCGCTGGTTAAATTTTTGTCCATTTGACACAAAGTCATCAGATGAGATGGTGGACATGTCTGTGAGGCATTTTCTTGAAAAATGATTTATGTGAGAGGGCCCGGCCCACTGTGGGCAGTACCACCACTAGGCAGGTAGTTCTGAGTTATATAAAAAAAAGCAGGCTGAGCAAACCGTGGGGAGCAAGCCAGTAAGGAGTGTTCCTCCATGGTCTGCTTCAGTTATAGTCTTCAGGTTTCTACCTTGAGTTCCTACCTTGATATCCCTTTGTGTTGAAAGCTTTAAGGTAACGTAAACCATTTCCCCCACAAGTTTTGGCCACAGTGTTTATCATAATAGAAATTAAACTAGAATATGTATCAAGAGAAACATTAGATGGGCAGCAGACACAATTCTGCGACCACTTGTCAATGTTGGAAAGTCATGTCCTTAAAATAAATTTTTAAAAAAGGAAAATAAGGTTGACAGCTATAATATCAAATGAAATTTTTTCTCTAGAAGCAAAAAAAAAAAAAAAAAAAGAAAAGAAATTAAAGCATGCCCGTACAGGCACAGCATCCCTCAGAGAATACAGCTAAGCAAAGAATCCCTGACATTTTCTTTGTAGAATTGCTTCATGAATAATAGTTTACTTTTGGAAGGCACATAAACTAAAAAGTCCTCAACCAGCCAAACCAACAAAGTTGCACACACCAAATAAACTCACAAGCTGGTGCATGCTGTAGCATCATACACCATGTTTGCAGAGAGTGATAATGGCCCTCTGGTGTCTCATCAGCCTCCTTCCATACTGAAGTTAATGGCCACATAGCAAGGGACTCCTGAATGGCTACAGTAGACTATCAGGATGGAAGTGGTTTGGAACATTCCAGAATAAAAGGCCAGATTCTGGAACTGGCTTTCTTTGTGGTCCAGTGTGTTCCAACCACTGGAGACAGGAAGTTATCCCTGACATGCCTTCAGGGCACACCGGCAGCAGGTTGATCTCTCTTCTGATTTACTGGAGATGGATAAGCATAGTGTGACACCAATCTGGAGACACACTTGCTGTGCAGATGAAACCACTCCCTCTGACAAGATCGTTGTACTCTCTGCATCCACGTGCTCAACTTTACACAAAAGAGAGGTCAAGCGATGAAAAGGGGCTTGGCCGAAGGAGTCCTGTGAATCTGTGCCTTCTCTGAAAGAGTGGCTGATACCCTTTGCCTTCTTGAAGGGCCTGAGACGTTGTTATTCTTAAAGGATTAGAAGCAAGACCAAGCCCTGGTGGAGATGCCGTGTGTGGCAGCCTTTCTACCACCATGGTTTCTTTGCTCCTTCTTCAGCTATTGCCTTGATAAGCTCATGCACCTAGGGGCATTGGACATGAGACCTGCTTTAACTTTAAAACTGTATAAATACCAGAAGGAGTTTTTCAGCCTATGCACTGATGAATAGCCTCTTTCTCTCAAAGGGGCTATATAGATACTAAAAAATCAATGGGCTTGGCATTTGCCCTTACATGTCTGCTGTAAAGACTTTCTTACGCAGGCTGGGTGGGAGGCCAGTGGTAATGTCCGAGAGGGTGCCTGAAATCAGGCTTATATGTGAGTCTTAAATTTTTTTGCAGCCCACAATTTTCTTTTTAACTACCTCAGAATTTCCACCAAAGGAACAGTAAAATAAATGAGATTGTCATTCTTTACTGCTTACCACATGTACAGAGTTAGTCACCCTGGAAGGGTGGGTATTTACAAGGCATTCTGGAGTGTTCTGTGATGTATCTGCCAGGGAAGATGAGTGGAGAGACTGTGTCGCATCCACCAGTGCCACGCTGTGTCATCCGTTTACCTCCAAGTTTAATGCCAATGATGGTCCTTGGCCAAGGGTTACTTAGAACCTGCACATACACACTGTCTATCAGATAGTCCAAATTGTTGGGCTTCTACAACAATGAATTAGTTGTTAGTTTGTTTTCTTGTGCACACAGTCCACTTGACTAAGGAGAAATCACCTTTCCCTTGAAATTGATAAAACTCACTATCCCTTCTGAAGCCAATACCTAATATTAAAACAACAAACATTAACTATTAAAACAAAAACAACCACTGACAGTCAAATATAAGCATGTTTACATTTTCCTATTTTTATTAGCCTTTCTAAAATAGGGAGTTTGGGGAGTTTCCATAGTGATTTTTTTTTTTAATTCAGTCTGAACAGCTGTATTTTAAAGTGACAGATCTGAATAAAACAGGGGACATAAAGTGCAGCCTTCCACCTTCAATCTTCTTTTAAAATCATAAATAAATTTGAAATTAAAATTGAGGTTTCCCGCTTGACTTCCTTGCCTTGTTGAGGATTCATGATTATGCCTGCCTGGCTGAAGGTAGGATTTAAGTCAGGGTAGCCTGGTGTGGGCCACAGAACTCTGCCTGTTCACAGCTCTCAGGTGTATAGCATCTCATCAGCAGTAACCCATGGCACAATGGGAAATTCTTCATTTTCTTGGACTTCTCTCACATTCCAAGCAAAAAACGTTGTGTTTACTTCTCAGCTTTGCAGCAGGCCTTTGCTCACTTCCTGCTGTCCTTACCATGGTCCTGGGCACTGGGGACAATGACCTGCTGCTTTGGTGGTGTGGGAGACAGTTAACAAAAATAGTACAATGAAATCCATTTATATAGCTCCCAGACTTAACAATAACTATGGCATACATGCGATACATGTGTACACACATAGTCAAGTAACACATGATCTCATGTCTGTCAATGGCCATCTTAAATATACAATAGTAGTCCCATAAGGTTATAGCCTAGTGGCATCATAACTGCTTTAATTTCCATGAGAATACTTCATGATGTTCAGAAAATAATGAGGATGGCTAATTAATATCTCTCAGAATATATCCCTGATATTGATTGTTGCATGACTATATAACTATGATAACAAAATCAACAAGAGTTCTTGGTTGCCTGTTTCTTAACCAAATTTTACCAATCTAAAATTTGCTTTATAGGTTTTTCATTGTTGTTCAAAATGTCTATAATTTGAACTTTTTGGCATGTCTTCAGTAATCTTCTTCATTTATTTATTTGTTTTACCACAAACTCATTGCTGAAACTGCATTATCATGTAGAACTTGCCATATTCTTAGTTTGCTAATTCTAAGCCTTAATGTCCTGAAATATGTGCCTATAACCCCCGTGGCATTTTCTGCTAAGTAGTTACCTATATCTAAAGACAAGATCGAATTCACTTTCAAACATTCTGGATGTTTTCTTGGTGGAGTAAAAACACTTCCTCACTCATGCCAAGCATGGATTCAATCAATAGATATGGACATTTAGATTAATCAATAGAATCAGATTTCATTGCACTTGTGCATCCATTACAAAGCTCTTCTTTTAGCTAATGATATCAACTTACTTCTGTGATTTCATTAGGAATTACAAATAGCAATATCTAACTCTCTCGTTCTTTCTGTATTAATATCTGTTGGTTTGTTGCCTTGAGGTAAGAGTCTTTTCTCATTTCTCTCTGTATTTAAATTAGTAAACTGGTTCCTAGCACTCTATGAAGATGACCAATGCACTGAAAAACAATATTAATTCACAAATACTGAAATATCGGATATCTTCTACTCGTTAGTGGCTTTTGTTTCTCCAGCATTGGCTATTCCTTTGTCATGGCCCCTGGGATCTTTGATGATTTCCTCATTTTGTGTCAGGAAGAGAAGAGTTTCAGCCTACTCTCAGGTTTCTTGACCCAACACTGTAATGAACTGTTGTTTTTTTTCATAAGAATTTACCTTACCCCTTGTCCTAGTTACTATTCTATTACTGTGAGGAGACAACATGATCAAAACAACTCTTATAAAAGAAAGAATTTATTTAGGGCCTTGTTAAAAATTTTAGCAGGTAAGTCTATGGTGATTATGGTGGGAAGCAAACAAACATGGTGCTGGAGCAGTAGCTGAGAGCTTTATATCCTGATCCATAGACAGCAGGCAGAGAGGGAGCCATGGGGCCTTGCCTGGGCTATTTAAACCTCAAGTCCCCCTGCCCAGTGACATACCTCCTCCAACAAGGCAACAATTCATAATCCTTCCCAAAGAGTTCCACTGACTGGGGACCAAGCATTCAAACATATGAGTCTATGGAGTCCATTTTCATTCAAACCACCATACCTTTTCTCATTTTTTTCTTATTCTTGAACTTTTTACCCAAGAATTTTTCAGTTATTTTAGACATACTCACTGTGTTCTTTCTGGGTTCCCCCAATGGTTTTCATTTAGTATGCATATATACATTCATATTTTTCAGCCTTTTAAAGCAACATACAGTAATAATGGAAGTATAAATCCAGATTTTCATATCTGACTGAACATATTTCACATTTGACTTTTTTCCACATTTAAGTTTTGCTTTGTTACAGATGCAGTTTCTATTACCATTAAAGTTTCTTCCAAGTATATTTCAATGGCTAATTGCTTTTAATATTGTGTGGGAAAGTTGGAGAACATTTCATAATTTCTATATTTCTTCCACTGTAATTATTAGTATATTGAGCAATTATACATATTTTTATGTACCTCTGAATTATTTCCACTTAATAGATAGATACATGCTCTAGAATGAAGGCCAGGTCACTACTAATGAAACAGTCACCAAATTGCTTTTTGACATATTTAGCTACAATCTTATCAGTAGATTGGCAATATGGCACATATTAGCTGATATTGGGTATTTTAAGTTCAAATCCACTCATACACATACATTTACTATAAATCTCACTTTAATTATTTTGCAATTTTAGATTACTATATATTAAACAATGTTTTGTGTATTTACCTTCCATTTGCAATTCCTCCTTTATAGACTGGCTTTCATTTTCTAATTTGCTTTTATGTATTTTGGGAAGTCTTTTTCAATGTACCGGAATTCTTTTTTTTTTTTTTTTTTTTTTTTTTTGGGGGGTTTTTTTTTTTTTATTTTCATTTTTTTTTAAATTTAACTTTTTTTTTTGAGACAGGGTTTCTCTGTGTAGCATTGCACCTTTCCTGAAACTCAAACTCATTCTGTAGCCCAGGCTGGTCTTGAACTCACAGAGATCCACCTGGTTCTGCCTCCCAAGTGCTGGGATTAAAGGCATGCACCGCCACCGCCTGGCCCAGAATTCTTTACATACAGGGAAATTTTGCCAACATTTGTAAATAAATAGCAGTTATTGTTGGAAGTATTTCCCTTGTTTGTCACATGCTTTAAAGTTTACAGTATCTAAAATACAAAAGTTTTATATTTACAAGTACATAAAATAGATAATGCATTTCCTTTGCGCTTTTTAAAAATGTTGTTTTGATTTAGATAAAGATGTATCACCTGGAACTGAGTATAATAGTGCATACCTATAGAACCAGTGGGTTGCTAAGGGTAGGAGGGTCACAAGATACAGGGGGACAGTATGGTGAGAAAGCAATCACAGACAAATGCAAGGATGCTGTGACAGTGACATATATGTTTATTATCTTGATTGGATAATTGTAAGACAAGTTTGTACAGTTTATTAGACATTGAAATGGACAGTCGGCCTCAGCACCCACAGGTGATCATTTCCAGGGCTCCTCTGCAGGGTAGCAAAATCCATTTAAAATAAAGGACAGTCAAGTCCTTTATTTTAAATGGTGTCCTATTTGCATGTAATCTACACACACCATCCTGAGGATTTGGACCCCAATAACATGAAAGGTGTCCTCCACACCACACAAACTCTTTTGTGCTCTCTTACTCTCTCTCTCTTTTTCTGTAAGCATATGATAATGTATGTATATGTGTAGCTCTGTGTGTGTGTGTGTGTGTGTGTGTGTGTGTCTGTGTGTGTCTGTGTGTGTCTGTGT